>CAUYLG010076900.1:0-53969 GCA_963573385.1 Cacajao melanocephalus
GAGTTTGGGGTAAAATGAGGGTAATATGATGGCCTTTATGGTTAGGGGATACAAGGAATATATGAATCTTATGCCCAATCAAACCCACAAGGTCCCCATTGGAGATAAGTTCTGAGGACAATGACCAGTACTCGATTGTTGGTTGGGATTTGGTCCCAAACTTCAAAGCAGAACTCTGGTAAGTTGGGCTGCACTGCATGGTCTGGGCTAGAAGTCTATGACGTCCCATCAAAGGGCTTACCCCAGACCCCTTCATCTCTACTCTGTTTACTCATGTTAACTTTGTGCAGGGTGGCTCTCTCTGGGGAAGACCAAAGGGGAATAATTACCTGTAAATAGCATTTACTCTGGGCCCCTGAACCTAAAGCTTTTGTCAGTCATATAACCACTCGTTTAACCATGTTAATTATCCACAAGTGTGTTAACTTAGAACCTCTGTTGTAAAGTCTTGGGGGAATAAATGTGTGAACAGACAGAGGGTCTGGGTTGGTTGGTTGCATTTTGCCCTCTGAATGCAGCCAATGGCCATCCCCAGCCCACTTGAAACACTGTAATGGTGTGAGAGTGCATTCATTCATCTGTCCTTGAGTCAGGGTCTACAGGTCCGACTTCCGCAGATGGTGAGCAACGTCTCAGCTGGTGACTCTGACGTGATCGAGGGCTTGCAAGTTCACCCAAACCTTACTGTGGAAAGTAGAAAAGATCCTTTTTAAAGTTTCCTTTCTCATTAAAGAGTAAGTGTGCTAATAACTTTGTTATGCTCTATCCTATGTAGCTGTTAAATATGCCATGCTTACAGGCACGTAGTACACTATATGTCCTTGCACGTTAACCAAGATATCTGTGCTGGAAGTGCTCACAGGCATGTCCTAGCTCTCCATTTCTTGCACCTGTTTAGAAAAGTTTTAAGTTGTTAGCCAATCAGGTTTTAGTTTAGATTGTGAGGTCTGGTTCCAGCCAACGGAGATTAGACACAGCAGTAAGGACGACCCCAAATGCTTAAGGGATACATTTGTGTGTGTGTTCCTTTATTTATTGTACTCTTGTGACATGACGGCTGCAGGGAGTACACTTCCTACAGTCCAGGAAGTAAAAATTGTGTTGCTGAAAATTCCCTTGTCTCAGTGCTAATTTTTCTTTGGGGCACCAAGCATCTATTTCCAACATCTATTTCCAACACTTAATAAAACCAATAAAATTTATTTCAAAACAACATGTAACATTTATCTTTGTTTGTAAAACCCCCAACCTTCTCTTTGCTCTTCAGATATATTGAAGATGACCACCTGTCTCATCTGAGTGTATGCCCTGAATGGCAATTCTTACTTACCAAATAAAATGCTTTAAATTTAGAAATTAATCTCTATGTTTTATTTGACTTTGACATAAGTGCCACAGTGATTCTAGGCAAACATTAGACACTTCATTATGTTTTCTAATATAGTTGCAACTGAGTGTTTAAAATATTCAAATACACATTATTTTATTTTAAATAATTTTATGTCTCCATTCCTGTTTGGAAGCTATATTGATATTTTTGAAATTTCATATGGAAGTAGGTTATATCATCTATAAATTTCATTTCATTCAATCAAAGTGGGTGTTGTAAATCAGTTCCATCATAGATAATGTGTTTACGATTCTTATGGAGAAAATAAACAGTGCACTCATTTAAAAAGAGTTTTTATTTACCTTTGCATGGGTGCTTAAAATACATATTTCTATTTCAAATACATATTTCTATTTCAATACATATTTCTAATTCAAGAAAAATTATTCTAAGATAACAGCAACAAAAACATAATTCTGCAATTATGAAAGTGCTGAACTGAAATCCGTAATTAAGGTTTTCTCATATTTACAACTATGGTTCTTTAATCAATACTTATACAGCTCTGTGGTAAGCTTTTTAGATTTGGTTTAAACACATGCACACAATACTGTCAGTTGTGGGAGGCTTTACAAGTTATATTTCATGCACTTTTTTGAAAGAGTTCTAAAAGAGCCAGCCAGTCCACAAGACAGACAGAAAAAAGTCAAATTAAGTGGGGTAAATTGGACTCAATATTCAAAGCATGCAAGATCCTGCAGCAAACTGGGAGTACTTCAGGATTGGCGTTCTATCTCCCTTAGTATTAATTTCATCTTGACAGTTTAAGAAGTTGAGCACTTTAACACCAACAAGTGCATTTAGGTGACGTGTTTCTTGTGTGTTAATTTGACTCCCCTGAATGATCTAGTTAGTAAACTAGTCACTAATAATTTGGTCACCAGGCAAATCAAGCCTACATGAAAGGAAGCAAATATTCAGAATACCGTGTTATCATCTGAACCTACTCAAATAATGTATTTTCAATATGAACATGTAACTTCAATAATGAGATGAATAACTAAAGCAAGTGCCCCCAACAAGACAAAAACAACGTCTCTTTTTCTAAGGATTAGGTTTTGCATAGAAATCTGGACACATGGAATAGCCCATACCAACAGTCATTGCTCCTGTAACAAAGCTGGACTGCCACAAGCATGTGGATCAGGTGATGGGATATTGTTAGTATTTCCCCCGCTCTTCAATTTGTATAATCCATATGCAGCAACTGCTGCAATAGCAGCCATTCCAATGGGAACAGATGTTGCCTCTTCAGCTTTTCGAATCAGTTTGGATCCCTGAAATCCCTCACAAGTCATCCGGCTTCGCCCACGGATATTTTTAGGAATGGCAACAGTGGCCAGAGATCAGAGGATTCTAGGAACAGAAGGCGAATGGAATAGGTCAGTTAGCTTTGAGATTCACATCCATTCCTGAGGCTTCCTCCCTGCCCCACACCCTTCCTTCTTCAATCAGGCTAAGAGTTCCTGGAGAAATGGAACACCTGATTCAGTGAAGGTGACAAATAATGAGTATGTTCGTGCCTGGGTCCTGAGTAGGATGGGGTGGGGGAAGTAATGCTGTCTTGGCTGGCTCTCAGGCTGGCCAGGCTCCGAACAGCAGGGGGCGCTGTAGGGGGAGCCGCGCCGGCTGCTCTTGGCGCTCTGGCACGAGGACGCCGATCGTCTCCTCTGCAGCTTCCGACACTCCCTACTGCGCCGGACGCGGCCAAGTCATGGACCGCAACCCTTCTCCTCCGCCGCCGCTGGGTCGCGACAAGGAGGAGGAGGAAGTCGCCGGGGGAGATTGCATAGGGAGCACGGTCTACAGCAAACACTGGCTCTTTGGCGTCCTTAGCGGACTCATCCAGGTGTGGAAACTCGCGCCACGCGTGGGATCGCCCCACATCCCTCAGGCACCCGGGCTCCGTCTCTGGCGGCTCCTACTGCCCCGGGAGCCGCCATCCCCACGAAGACCCCTCCCCAGGAGCGCGCTGCGGGACCTCGCTGCTTGCGTTTCTCCCGCCGCTGCGGACCCCAAAACTATCTGGGGCCTCTCCAGGTTTCTCGACACAAAGGAAAGTATAATGGCAGGGATGCTGAAATACTTGGGGTTATATTTTGCATTTGCAAGTTCTCCAGAAATACGTGATCGTGTAACTACATTGCTCGGGTTTTGCTCCCCATCCCCACTGTCATTTCTGAAGCCCAAGTCCTTAACTTATGTATGTCATGGACTATCGTTGTAGTAAATGGTGACTTTAGGGTTATACAACTTTTATATAAAAAACGCAGCTTCTGGCCAGGTGCGGTGGCTCACGCCTGTAATCCCAACACTTTGGATGACCGAGGCGGAAGGATCGCTTGAGCCAGGAATTGGAGACCAGCCTGGGCAACATAGAGAGACCTGGTTTCTGCAAACTTAAAAAAAAAAATAGCCGGTCATGACGGCGCATGCCTGTAGTCCCAGCTACTCAGGAGGCTGAGGCTGGAGGATCGCTTGAGCCTGGAGTTGGAGGCTGCAGTGAACTATGATCCAGCTACTGCACTCCAGCCTGGGAGACAGAGTGAGGCCCTGTCTCAAAAAAACACACCAAAGAATCAGAAAACACAATTTAATTACCTACTAGTTGCAGGTCACCTAATGGCTCAGAACTTCTGTTTCTCTCTTAATTTCTGTAAAATGGCTTATAATATTTATATTATTATATATAGGGTTATTGTGTAGGTTAAGTGAGATTATAATGGCCATAGAATGCTTAGCATGGTGTTTGACTTATGGGAGGCTGTCAGTAAATGTGCGTTTTCTTCTCCCCTTGTTTCCCTAATTGGTTTCTTTGCTTCCCATCTCTGTCCTCTCCAGTTCATTTTCTACACAGCTGCCAAAATAATCTTTAAAGACAGGGCTATTCGTGATACTGTTCTTAGTTCCCGTTGCCTAGGAGAAAAATACATATTTCTTGAAGCTTGGAATTTAGGGCTTCTGTACATTTTCCGGCCTCATCTTTCCGTAATACACTTTGTTCCATCAACACTGTTCATCCCCCAAACATGCTAGGCCCTTTCATAACTCAACTCTTGGACTTTCCTCTGAATACTCCTCTCCTTCACAAGACAAACTACTATTCTTCCTCCAAGATTTAGCTTAAGTATCACTTCCTAAGAGAAGTGTTCCTCATCTTCTCCCAGGAATAGGTCACTGGTCCATCATTTTTGCTACCACAACTCTTTGTCCACAATTCAGTTGAATCACTTAGCCTTTTCTAATATGACTATCCTTTTACATGCCTTTCCCCACTAAATCCTAAAAGTGAAAAAAAAAAAAAGAGCTTAAAAGTAAGGTATTGTATCTTACTCATCTTTGTATATCCACCCCGGTGCCTAGCAACAGTATTTACTTTGTCAATGTTGAAAGAATAGATCTACCCAAGACACTAAGTTTTTGAAAGATTTTTGCAAGAGAAGATACTTGGCTGATAGCCTCTTTGTGACTGCTAAACGATTATGGGTTAATATTAAAGTAAGTCCTCACTTAACATCAGTAGTTCTTAAATTGTGACTTTAAGCAAAATGACTGATAATGAAACCAGTTTTATCATAGGCTAATTTATATAAACGAGTTAATTTCCTGTGGCACATTTCTGGACACAAGAACATCACCAAACTTCTAAATGAGGACCCAAAGCACTTCTAATATTAAACATTGAGATAAATGTGAGCTACAAAAAGATTGAAGAAACATTAATAAAAACCAGATAAATATTTACTCAGTTTTGGTGAATTAGTGAGTGATGGTGGTAGTACTGATGGTGTGTTAAATGAAGGAATAAATGTTTACAAAGCAAAAATGACCACCTCTTACTTGCACAGTCCAAAAACAATAACAAATAAGGCAGGCTTACTGAGCATTTTCCTCTCATATAATTTATTGTCATGCGTCTCTATGATTATTGTCTTCTTTACAGATTTTTGTTTTATAATAATTTGTATTCATCCATTTTCCAACCCACTTGCTGTGGTTCAGGGTTGAGAGTGGCTGGAGCCTGTACCAGCAGCTCAAGGTGCAAGGCAGGAACCAGCCCTGGACAGGATGCCGTCCCCTCACAGGCACACTCTCACACACACACACACACACACACACACTCACTCAGATTGGGACCATTCAGACACACCAGTTATGCTAATATGCAAATTTTGGGGATGTGTGAGGACACTAAAGTATCTGGAGCAGACTCATACACACATGGGGAGAACATGCAAACTCCACACAGACCGGTGGCCCTGGCCATGAATCAAATTTTTTTCTCATCAACGTTAAAAGTAAATGTTAATCACCTGCTGTACTTGGGTACCTGGTTAGTACTGTAGACAACTTTTATTCATGTTTTCTTTCTTTGTTTCTGAAGATTGTTAGCCCTGAAAACACCAAATCTAGCTCAGATGATGAGGAGCAGCAGATGGAGCTTGATGAAGAAATGGAGAATGAAATTTGCAGAGTATGGGATATGTCAATGGATGAGGTATGAGGCTGGAAACAAAACTCTGAAAAGACTGTTGAGTGAGGAGGTGGTGAGTGGATGTTTTAAAATGGTTCAGTCCTTCAGTCTCTGGGGAAAGGCTTTAGCGCCTGTCTGTACTCACACCTGTATATGATATAGGGAATGAGGTCCCAGGAGCTATCAATGCTAAACTTCTGTCTTTGAGGCTGGAGGATCTGAGCTCTCATTAGATTTGGACTAAATACATAGCTCTTATGAATATATTCCTACACACATGTAGGCCAGGAAAGTTCTGATATTTATCTACCTAAAGAGAACTCTGGCCATATATTTGAGAGCAGGTTAGGAGTTAGACCACTAATATACCGTGATAATATTGGAAGAAAGGGACAATAATTATATGTCTATAATTGCAATATTAATAATTGTATTTTAATATCTATATTTCATTCAATAGCTCAAAAGCATTTTCATGTATAGTATTCTATTTGATCTTCACAATAACCCTGTGATATAAGTAGTATCCTTATTTTACAGCTAAGAAAATAGAGGTCAAAAGAGATTAAATGACCTATATAAGCTCTCTTGTTTTATTACCTGGACTTTTGGAATAGCTCCCTGATTAAAATCCTTGTTTTAGTCTCTTTCATCTCCCTTCCATCCTCTACATTGCCACCTGTGTTATCTTTTTTTCCAGAAATATAGACTTAATTGTACTCATTTTCTTAAAAATTGTCAATGGCTATTCATTGTTTTAGTCATTTTTTAAAAACAACTTTATTGAGGTATAATTAACACAAAAAACTATATATTATTTTGAAGTATAATTGACATTCAGAAAACTTCACATATTTAAAATATACCATTGATAATTTTATTTTTGAGGTGGAGTCCCTCTCTCCCAGGCTGAGTGCAATGGTGTAGTCTTGGCTCACTGCAACCTCCACCTCCAGGGCTCAAGCGATTCTCCTGCCTTAGCCTCCGGAGTAGCTGGGAGTACAGGTGTGCACCACCAATCTCGGCAAATTTTTATATTTTTGGTAGGGACAGGGTTTCACCATGTTGGCTAGGTTGGTCGTGAACTGCTGACCTCAAGTATCCACCTGCCTCAGCCTCCCAAAGTGTTAGGATTATAAACAGGAGTCACCGAGCCAGGCCAATAAATTTTGACGGATGTGTAAGATAAAGCTGTCACTGTAATCAGAATAGAGAGCATACCCATCACCCCTAAAGGTTTCCTTATGGTCCTTGGTAGCCTCTTCCACTTTCACCTCCCTTCGTCCATCCTCTCCAGGCAACCACTGGGTTGCTTTCTGTCACTGCAGATGAGTGTGTCTTCTAGAGTTTTATATAAATGTGCTTGTATTCTGTTTTTGGTCTGGCTCTTTTACGCAGCATAATTTTTTTCAGATTCATGCATGTTGTGTATTTCAGTGGTTTATTCTTTTTTATTGCTGAATGGTATTCCATTATATGCATATACCACAGTTTATCTTTTTACCTGTTGATGAATACTGGAGTTGTTTAAGGTTTATTACAGATGAAACTGTTGTGAACTTTTGTGTACAAGTGTGTATGGACATATACTTTTCTTTTCTGGGGGGCAAATACCTAGAGTGATGTATTAGTCCATTCTCATGCTGCTATAAGGAAATACCTTAGATGGGGTAATTTACAAAGGAAAGAGGTTTAATTGACTCTCAGTTCGGCATGGATGGGAGGCCTCAGGAAACATAATCATGGCAGAAGGCAAAAGAGAAGCAGGCAGACACGATGGCAGGAAGGAGAAGTGCGAACAGGGGAAATACCAGATGCTTATAAAACCATCAGATCTCATGAGACTCACCCATTTTCGTGAGAACAGCATGGGGGAAACCGCCCCATGATTCACTTACCTCCACCTAGTCTTGTCCTTGATACATGGGGACTATGGGGATTGCAATTCAAAGTGAGATTTGGGTGGGGACACAGAGCCAAACTGTATTAAGTGGTATGGCTGGATTATATGGTAGATGTATGTTTACCTTTTAAAGAAACTTTCAAATTGTTTTCCTAGGCAGTTTTTACCATTTTACATAACCACAAGCAGTGTATGAGATACAATTCCAGGTTGAATTTCTCCTCATCCTCACCAACACTTAGTATGGTCAGTCTTCTTAACTTTAGCCATTCTAATAAGTATGTAGTGATATTTCATTGTGATTATAATTTGGATGTCCCGAATTCCTAATGATGAGTATCTTTTCATGTGTTTATTTTTACTCTGTGTATCTTTTTTGGTGAAGTACCTGATTGAATCTTCTGCCTGCTTTTTAATTGTCTTGTTTTCTTATATTTTCTTCTAAAAGTTTTATAATTTTAGGTGTTGCATGTAAGTCTGTGATCCATTTTGAGTTGATTTTTATATAGTATACGGTGCAAGGATGGATTGAAGTTTATTTTTTTGCCTATGGATAGTCAATTATTCTAACTCATTTGTTGAAAAGACTGTCCTTTCTCCACGAATTGCTTTTGTGTCTTTGTCAAAAATCAGTTGTCCACATACTTTATACTTTGAAATCATTCTTTTTAAAGATAGATGTCTAGTACTATAAAAATGTTCCCTAAATATTTGTGCTTTACCATTATTCTACAAATTCTGATATGTTGTGTTTACATTTTTTTTTTTTGAGGCAGAGTCTCGCTCTGCATTTTTTGTAGAGATGGGGTTTCACCGTGTTGGACAGGGTGGTCTCGAGCTCTGGCTCTCAAGTGATCCACCCTCCTCGGCCTCCCAAAGTACAGGGATTACAGGTGTGAGCCACCATGTCCATGAAAGTTCAGAATACTTTCTAATATCCTTTACTTTTTCTTTGGTTCGTAGATAATTTAAGTTTCAAATATTTGGGAATTTTTCAGTTATCTTTCTGTTGCTGTGGTCACTGAACACTGAATCCTTTTACATGTGTTGAGATTTGTTTTATAGCCCAGAGTGTGGTCTATCTTGGTAAATGTTTCATGTTCACTTAGAAAGCATGTGTGTTCTGTTGTTGCTGGGTGGAGTATCTTATTATCAATGTCAGTTAGATCAGGTTGGTTGACAGTATTGTTCAGATCTACCTTCTGTTCTACAATTATTGAAAAATTATGGTTAAACAAATTTTTTCTTAATAAACCTGTGTTTTAAATGAACTCTTAGAATGAAAATCTCAGTTTTAAAATTGAGAAAAACAGCGCTGCTGTTTCAAGGAGGTTATTGGTGGAGGGCAAAGTTATGTTCTTTGGCCTCCTTCTGCTCCCTTATAAGAGGTGCCCTTGAGGCACCACTCAGAACTGAGTTCTCCACTGACCATTGAGGTCCCTGGCACAAAATCTAGTAAGTTTATATCTCAGCCTTGTCTCCTATCGCTCTGTAACCACGAATTCAGTGTGTGAGGATCAGAGACCGCCAGATACTAACTATACTTTCACGTGTCCATGAGCACTGTTCATGCCACTTGGCGTGGCACGGCTTCCAGCTGGCAAAATCCTTCTCATTGTTTATGGCCTGGCTTCAATGTCACCTCCACTGTGATCCACCCCAGACACTTATTTCGTGTTCCCACAGAATCACTTCACTTTGTTACGTGTGTCCTCTGATGGGTTTAAATTCCTTCTTATCAAAGCATAATGTCACCTCCTCTGAAATGCCTTCTCTAATGTCATGGCTAAAGTAGCCCTGTTTACCTTGGTTTCTAGCATATACCATCTTATTTTCTTTGTAGCATTTAGAAATTGTATAGTTTAGTTGTTTATATATTTATTGTCTGTTCATTTCTCTACAATGAAAATTCCACGGGACTGTACCCTATTTAGCTTGTTCACTGATGTGTCCCCAGAGCCTAAAACAGTGCCTATTAAGTTTTTCAGAAAATATTTGGTGAGTAATGAATGAATAGATGAATATCTGAGAGGTAGCATGTTGTGATGGTTCAGAACATAGTCTTGCTGGGTACTTGCCTGTATTCCCAGCTATTTGGGAGGCTGAGGCAGGAGGATCACTTGAGCCCAGTACTTGGAGGCTGCAGTGAGCTATGATAATGCCTGTGCATCTGTGAATAGCCACTGCTCCAGTCTGGACAGCATAACAAAACCCCCATTTCTTTTTAAAAAAAAAAAAGACCATAGGCTCAAATCAGACTCATGTGGGTTCAAATCCTGGCTTTGCTCTACTGAGACTGCATAATCTCACTTAACCTTTTTAAACTTCAGTTTGCTTATGAGTGTAGTGGGGCTAATAATGATAACTAGTTGATAGAGTTGTTTTGAGAATTAAATGAGATAGCATGCAGTCCACTTCACTGGGCCTGGCATTTAATACTTGTTCAATGAATGTTAATTGCCATTATTACTGTTGGTGTTGATATTGTTAGGCCATCCTTGTGCTACTTAAGGAATTATCATTAAATTTAAACATTTCTGCATGTGACAGAGAATTCCTCACAGGACAGACAGCTTGATCACTTCCAGTGAGGAGAATCTGCTGTTAATGACTTTCAGTTTAGAGTGTTATCTTTGAAAATACTATTTTCTCTGACCATGGTCTTTTAGTAAGTAGAGTGTGTCCCTCCCAGTCAATTGTTTGGCAGGTTACTGGTTACATTTGCTGTGGAGGATAATTGCCTCTCTCTTTGAGATGCTCCAGGGTCCTTCTGTGTGAATTTTCATATAAGCCATCCAGCTTATATTTTAAGTTAAGGCTTCTCAAATATATACCTCAAATTTAGTGAAAATCTGAGGCAGTGGATAGCCAGAAACTTAATTTTATTTATATATTTTACAGTGCAAGTCCCCAAGAAAACTGATTTACCTGTTGTCTTACATTTCTAGGTGAGATTTGGCCCAGTTGGAGCCACATGTTCACTCACATGTTGTGCATCTCTGTGGTTATGTATGTTCTGCCCCTTTAGGCACTGTGGCAGACTCTCTAGGAAGAAGTTATGAGGCCACTACAGTTATATTGTGACCAGAATTTATATTCTCTTGATGATTTTGAAAACACAAGGGTTGGTTTTGGACAGGACCCAATAGCAGTTCTTAGCTTCTTTCCCCTACCATGTTTTAAGCTCTCAGAGGACAAGAAGGAATTTTGTTTTTATTGGAGACAAAATCTCACTCTGTTGTCCAGGCTGGAGTGCAGTGGTGAGATCTCAGCTCACTGCAACCTCTGCCTCACGTGCTCAAGCAATCTTCCCACCTCAGCCTCCTGAGTAGCTGGAACTATAGACGTACAACACCATGCCCAGGTAATTTTTGTATTTTTTGTAGAGATAGTGTTTCACCGTGTTTTCCCAGGCTCGTCTCGAACTCCTGGGCTCAAGCGATCCACCTGCCTTGGCCTCCCAAAGTGTAGGGATTACAGTTGTGAGCCATCTCGCCCAGCCAAGTTATACTCTTTTTTTTTTTTTCTTCCTTTTTTTCTCACTGTGTCTCCCAGGCTGGAGTACAGTGGCATGGTCATGGCTCACTGCAACCTCGACCTCTCCGGGCTCAAGTGATCCTCCCACCTCAGCCTCCCAAGTAACTGGGACTTCAGGCATGTGCCACCACACCCGCTAATTTTTGTATTTTTTGTGGAGACAGGGTTTTACCATGTTTGCCCAAGCTGGTCTCGAACTCCTGGACTAAAGTGATCCGCCCACCTCGACCTTCTAACCAGCCTACCAGAGTGTTAGGATTACAGGTGTGAGCCACTGCGCCCAGGAGTTTTACTCTTTTCCTTATCCCTCACTTCTAGCATAATACCTGAGAGGTAATCAGCAAATGTGTTAGAATGTGTTTAATGAGAATTCCTAGTGGGTAGAAAAATTATTAAGGTAAATAGATTCAGGGCAGAAAAGAGTAGGACAATCCACTGGAGTATCGTAGGTAGTTTAGATTTGTTTATGGAATTGTTCCATTGTCTGGGACCAGTTACCATAAAGACTCTCTAACATCACTTTTGTCTGTTGACACAATTCCTAAGCCTGTGGTTTGTTTTTCTTGCATCTAAAATTCTAATTTTAATATAGAATTTTATGATTGCCTAAGCTATGGGGTTTAGGGAGGAATATTCAACATCCAAGTTAATAATCATTTTTCTTTTCAGGATGTGGCTTTATTTCTCCAAGAATTTAATGCTCCTGATATATTCATGGGAGTACTGGCCAAGTCCAAGTGTCCTCGATTAAGAGTAAGTATGTACATTTCTAAAGCCTTCTTTGAAGCAATAAGAACAGATAGTGCTGGATAGTAATTTATTTTTCTCACTTTGATTTTCTTACTGACCATAAATCAACAAATCAACCTTCAGATGTTTATTGGACATTTCCAGGTCCTAGGTAATTTGTTATTAAAATTTTTTCTTTTAATTTTTGAGACAGGGTCTCACTGTGTTTTCAAGGCTTGGAGTGCAGTGGCTTGATCACAGCTCACTGCAGTCTTGACCTCCTGGGCTCAAGGGACCATCCCACCTCAGCCTCCCACGTAGCTGGGACTATAGGTATAAGCCACCACACCCAGCTAATTTTTATTTTGTAGAGACAGGGGTCTCTTTATGTTGCCCAGGCTGGTCTTGAACTCCTGGCCTCAAGTGATCCTCCCACCTGGGCCTCCCAAAGTGCTGGGATTATAGGCATGAGCCACATGCCTATAATAATTTAAAATATTAAATTATTAATAATTTAAAATTGTTTGACTCATAGACGTTTAGATTCAGGCTGGACCAGGAAAATTAACACTTTAACAGCTTTGGAGACGAGTTAGGCATAACCACTGTTACGGTGCTAGTATGTATCAGAACAAAGAACAGGGCCTGGGCCTCCATTTTCTCAGTTGATTGCTCTTTTTTACTCACAAAATCCACCATTGCTTGAAAACCATTTTAAACTCAGCCTGCTGTTCAAGACTTCTACTCTCAACCTAAGTCATCTTTCCAGCATAAAATCTGGATAGCCAGATAACCCTTCTGATTTAGCCAGATCTTTCTACTCCCTGTCTTATGCTGTCTCCATGCCTCCTTTTGTGTGCCTTCTGTCCCCTCTCAGTATTTGCATCTGTTATTCAATGTGGTACTGTTCCTCCCACACCCTCCCAAGTAAGTAAGCTTTCAGTGGTCATTGCTGTTAGTAAACTGCCAAGAACAGTAAAGACTAAAGGAGAAGCCTTTATGTACTATACAGTGTACTGTGCTTTATTGCCAATTGAGTTGCCATGTGCTATGCATATCATGGATGATTAGTAAATATCTGTTCAATAATTATTATTATGAAAACCTGCTGTTTACTGAATACGTGGTCTTACTACTATGAGGTATACTTCTAAAGAACTAAATCTTGGGTGAAGATACGTGTTCACAGTCACACAAGTAGGAAAGAATGGAGCTTGGATTTCAGCCTAGGCCTGACTCCAATATAACCACTGTACTGTATTTCCTCTCTTTCTTTGAGATTATAAAATGGAGAATTCCATAGTATATTTTTGCAAGTTGAAGATTGAATTAAAATTCTTACTTAAGTAGAATGTTCTGTCTGAATTAGGGTCTGATTAACCACTTTTTCCTTGAGTCCTTATATTAATATAAGATTTGACAATTATGCTATTTCTGTAATGAGTTTTTCTGTCTTAAATATATTTACTCACTATGAGTATATGAAGGAATATGTCAGGAATGGCACCTTTTAGGAATTAGTCATACTGTTGTATATATATATCTGCTGACCATAGTCTGCTGCCGCAGTGATTCTCAGCCTTGGCTGCATGTTAGAATCACCTGGAACATGGGCTATCAAACTTCATCATGTCCCCGCATCACTGATTGTCAAGTCCACCTCCAGAGTTTCTAGTCCAGTAGGTCCAGGATTCCTAATATGTTGCCTGATGATGCTGGTGCTCTGGTGCATTGCCATACTCTGAGAAGCTTTGCCCTAGGGAACTTGAAAAAATCTTGAGTCCGGCCATACCCCAGATGAATTAAAGCCGGATCTGCAAGTGTGAGACTCCAGGCAGCTTTTAAAGTTCCCAAGGTGATTGCAGTGAACAGCCAAGACTGAAAAACTTCATCTTTGATTGGAAGTTCAGTTAGTCCCTCTTTAGTTTATAAGGGAAATGTATGTGTTTTTTTTTCTGCCCCTACTCACTCTTTTTCTTTTCCCAACATTGGAGCACTCACATTTTATTGAAACTCCATTTCTGTAGCTCCTGTGCCACTTCACTCTCTGGTCTCTGACCTCTTCAGTCACTCCTTTCTCACCTTTCATTGGCTTTTTTCTTTCTTCCTTTTTTATACTGTCCTGAATATGGACTCTTTCTAAGGTGTAGACCCTGATTCTTTGTTCTCATATTCGTTTTCCTAGTGAACTTACGTGTTCTTTACACCTTTAAGTTGCAACTCTGCCTGTGGGAGCAAAACCTTGACTTCCCTCTCCAACTTTCTTCAGGCATTCTTTACTTGCATGCTGTACAGTTGTCCCTTGGTATATATGGGGGATGGTTGCAAGACATTCCGCCGTAATAAAATCCACACATAATTCTGCAGTCAGCTCTGTGGAACCTGTGTATATGAAAAGTCAGCTCTGCGTTTTGTGCAGGTTTTCCATCTCCACACTGTGTTTTCAGTCCAAGTTTGGTTGGAAAAAATCCACCTGTAAGTGGACCCACACATTCAAACCTGTGTTGTTCAAGGGTCAGCTGTACTCTCAAACCCTGGATTCTGTATGTCCTCAGTGATTTATGATCACACTTAACTGATTATAAAAGTCACCTGGTATATGCTGGGTAAACAATAGTTTTCCAAGCTCTACCCTGGAAATTATGATTCAGTAGATCTGAGATGAGACTTGGAAATCTGTATTTTTAACGACCTCCCTGAGTGATTCTTATGTTTCAGCAAGCTTGGAAACACTGTACTATCTGAATTCATTGTAGCTTTTCATGCACTTTCTTTTTCAATTTTCCTGTCAGTGGGACCAATATCACTGACTGAGGAAATGAGGCAACTTGAAACCTAGGAGTCAAGTTCAACTGCTTTCTTCCTTATCGTCTCATTGGATTATTTTGCTTTCACCTTGAGAGTCTTCCTCAGCTTCATCCTTTTCCATGCCCGAGAGCCCTCCTCCTCTTGCATCTTGATTACCGAGGTTCATTTGGAATAGTGTTAAATTCTCAAGCCCTGGAGCTCTGCCATGTTCTAGTTGGAGATTTTAAGATCTTAGGCAAGTTGCTTAACTTCTCTGAGCCTTAGTTTCTTCATCTGAAAAAAATGGGGATACTATTAGTACCTGTCTCCTAAGTTATACGAAATGATACACGGAAAATGCTTGAGAGTAGTGCCTAGTCATAATGAGTGGTAATAAACTGTTATTACTTATTAATTAACTGTTACTGAGATAGATTCTTAAGTTCTTCTAAACTTCTTTTCCCTATACACTAGTCTCCCCTTATCCTTGGGGGATACATTCCAAGACCCGCAGTGCCTAAAACCAAGGATAGTACTAAACCCTATTTAGAATATGCACAAATTTCTTTTTCCTTCTTTACAATTTCATGGTTAGATTTGTTCTTACTATAGATCCTAAGCAACGTCAGCATATATTTTTTTGTTTTGTTTTCTTATGAAGTCAAGAACTTTCACCTTTTCATGTAAAGAAAACACTTGACGACTGCTTCTTGGCATATCCAAATTGCCAGCATCACTACTCTTGTGCTTTGGGGCCATTATTAAGTAATATAAGAGTGACTTGAACATAAGCCCTGTGATGCCATGACAGTTGATCTGATAGCCAGGATGGCTACTAAGTAACTAATGGGCAGGCAGCATATACATTGTGGATATGTTGAACAAAAGAATGATTTACATTCCGGGTGAGACGGTGCAAGATTTCATCCTGCTACTCAGAAAAGGCATGCGATTTAAAACATATGAATTGTTTCTGGAATTTTCCATTTAGTACTTTTGTACCAAGATTGACCATGGGTAACTGAAATCGTGGCTAAAGAGGGACTGTATTAATATATTATGCATTTTGCTGCCAGAATAATCTAAGATACTGTTTCAGTATGTTTTCTCCCCTCCTTGAGCATCTTCATAATTCCAAATAACTTCCCAGAATAAGTCTAATTCTTCAGCATGGCATTCCGAGCCCTTAATCTCAGTCCTTTATACCTGTGGTATTTACCTCATGCTGTTCGCCCAATTTGTGCCACAACCAGAGTACTTTCTTTATTGTCTACTGTATTAGCCATGTACATGATTCCCTTCCTGCCTTTGCTGATACTTTCCCCTTATTTGAACGTCTTTTTGTTTGCATATCTCAATCCTATCAATCATTTTAAATTCATTTTATTGTTAAGAATTCTTCCATAGCTTCTGCCTTTGCCCTTCCTTTTTCTATGTCTTTCATCCCTTCTCAGATACTGTAAGCTTGTCCAGATTAGGGTATAGGTAGTACATGTATTTCTTTATCCTGCCTCCCCTCCACTTTGCCTCAAAACTTGGCTCAGTGAAAGTTTTTTGTTCAGGTTGACAATTCTGTTTATGTGTCTTCTACCTCAGAGCCATTGTGACTTGTAAAATTTGATTTGGCAGGAAATCTGTGTGGGAATTTTAGGTAATATGGCCTGTTTCCAAGAGATATGTGTGTCCATCAGCAGTGATAAAAATCTTGGGTAAGTCTTACTATATAATTATGTTTTTAATATATTCATTTATATCCTTAAGGAAATTCTATACATAGGAAAGGTAACAAATCTGAAAACAGTCCTTCCTCTGTCCTGATGAACACTCTCTAGGAACTTCATTGTGTGTTGATGATAGCTAGGAGCTTCTTTAGGAGGTACTGAAATGATTCAGGATTTAAGCCTGTTTTCTTCAGTAGCAAAGGAACCTGAATTGTCAGCTGTCACCAGTAAGCCAGATAGGGGAAGAACCAGTGGGACAAAACTTGGAGATTGGGCAGCCAACTGGAATCCAAAACAGTTTAGGTGCAAGGAACCCAGTGACTCAGCTGGAGTCTACAGAAACTAGATTTGTTGAATAATGTCGTCCCGAGAACTCTGACTCAGAGGGCAAGACTTGCCACCAACCTAGAAGATAAAGGGGTGCTCCTGTGATTAAAAGACTCATATTTCTGCTTTGAGGCTAGTTCTCTTCTTCATATATAAAGTCCTGGGCAGGTTTTTTAATGGAGGAAACCCAAGTGGTTACTGTGTTCTGAGAACACCCTGAAATCATATGCTAAATTTTGTGGATATATTAGTGTTCTAGGCAAAGGGTTCATGGCTATTAATCAGAATCTCAAAGAAATCTGTGCCCAAAATAGGTTAAGAAAACTGTTCTAGGCAGTTTTTGTCAGAGCTGGGGCCATAAGGGTTTTATCACAGGATTCAAGTACCTGTGTTTCTCAAAAAGAGGTAACTCCTAGTTGTGGAGGGACTTTAAGATCTTAGTTCGGGGAATTTATTCCTCAGTAATTTACAGTCATTCATGGAACAAATGACTCGGATTATGTTCAGTCTCTAGTGTTCTCTATCAAAATCCACACATAAGAAATGTTAACAAATGTTATAAATTCAATTAAATGCTGATGGGATATAAATTTGTTGAACGACTTTAGAATAGTTGGGTATTATCTGGTCACATTGGAGCACATGCATGTGCTGTGACCAGCTCATAATGGGCATATATGGTAAGAGAAACTGCACGTGTGCATCAGGATAACTCATACAAATATTATAGGAGAATTGCATGAAATAGCCCAAAATTGGAATTAACACAAATGTCCATCAACAATAGTCTGGAAAAATAAATTGTGTTATCTTCACAAAACGGAATGCTCTGCAGCAGTATATCAAAGAACAACAGCTACAGGAACAACATGGGTGGATCTTACATACATAGTTTTCAACAAATAAATGAAGACTCAAAAGAATAAGTATCGTATTTCCTTAATATGTTGTCTCTCTTCCTTGAGCATCTTCATGAATCCAAATAACCTCCCAGATTATGTCTATTTATTCAGCGTGGCATCTTAATCCTTTTACGTGTGGTATAAGGCAACACCGAAATATATAAAATAATAAAACTACAGAGCAAAGTAAGGAAATGATTGCTGGAAAAGTCAGAATGGTCATCATTTCTAGCTGGGAAAGAGAATTGTGATTTGGAATGGACACATGGTGACTACAGAGATGCAGCTCTGTTCTGTTTCTTGGAAACACGAATGTTTGCTTTAGAATTATTTGTTAACTATAGATTTGTATATTTTGGGCTTTTCTGTATACATGCTGTATTTCACAATAAAGATGTTCAAAAAATGAAATGGAAACTCTGATACTCTAAATGCGAGAAGTGAGGCATATTGGTTAACTTCTGTGTTTTTGTAGGCAGGTGTTATTGCACTGTTTGTATGATTCAGACCCACCTACTCTGCTGGAAACAAGCAGGTATGCTTTTCCTTTTATGAATTCTATAAGGTTACTCATAAGAGTAGCTAAGAAAATAAAGTTAATTTTTTATTTTCAAATTTCCTTTACTGTTTTTGAAAAGTAGAAATTCAACCCACGTTTACCATGTAGGTTGTTGCTTACTTGCCTTTCCCAGGCAGAAGTGGCCAGTGTCTGGGTTGAAAGGATCTGGGAACATCCAGCTATTTATGATAGCATTTGCTTCATTATGTCAAGTTCAACAAATGGTGAGTCATCATGTAATCTAGAAAAAAAAATGTTTTAAATTTTATTTAATTTTTAGGAAACTGTGTAACTATTTCTGGAAGTCACCTTTTTTTAAAAAAGGCTTGAGTGCAAGGTAATAAAGTTGTTTGTTTGAGACAGAATCTTGCTCTGTAGTGCGGTAGTGTGATCATAGCCCACTGCAGCCTCGAACTCCTGAATTCAAGGTATCCTTCTGTCAGCCTCCCCAGTAGCTGGGGCTATAGTCATGCACCACCACGCTCAGCTCATTTTAGAATTTTTTGTAGAGACAGGGTATTGCTTTGTTGCCCAGGCTGGTCTCGAACTCGTGGGTTCAAGCAGTCATCCAACCTCGGCCTCCCAAAGTGTTGGGATTATAGGTGTAAGCCACCATGCCCAGCTTTTTGTTTGTTTTTTGGAGATAGTTTTTTGATTGAAGATATAAAATTTCTTAAACTCCTGGGACACTGATAAATTCCTCATTTAAAATGAGGAAATATAAGCAAATTTAAACATAGGAGATAAGTAAATCACCCTTGGAATAAGTACTGCTTGGGCAAGATTTGGCTTTCTTAGAATAGCTTTAGAATTTTGCTTAACCTTACTGCTTTTAACAGTTTGTTTCTCGTTTCAATATCTGTTTTTATTCTCTGCAGTTGACTTGCTGGTGAAGGTGGGGGAGGTTGTGGACAAGCTCTTTGATTTGGATGAGAAACTGATGTTGGAATGGGTCAGAAATGGGGCTACTCAGCCTCTAGACCAACCCCAGGAAGAGTCTGAAGAGCAGCCAGTTTTTAGGCTTGTGCCCTGTATACTTGAGGCTGCCAAACAAGTACGGTAGGTGAGCTCTTTTGTGCAAGTGTTCTGGGAAAATGAAATTGCTAGATGTATTCTCAGATATAAATGTCTTCTTAGATTCCTTGCAACAGAAGGAAGTATACAGTCACTCTTTGTTACATTGAATTACTACTAATATTTGTAATGCAACGTTTGCTTTTGCAAGAATGATAATGGTTACAAAGTTCTTGTTAAATTATCATTTAGCTATAGGCTGTTATTCAGCATTAAATGTGGTTTCTGTCTTAACATCATCAGAAATTTTATGTGATTTAAATCAAAGAGAAAACATTTTCATGTGGTTATTTTACATTGAACATTTAACAACTTCTTAACGTCGCTCATCATTTATTTATTTATTTAGCTCCTTGTGTTTATATGCCAGTCTTCAATAAGTGATTGATTTTGGGACTCTGATGTCTTGCCAAGAGTGATTGCTAGGTCTTACAGGTCATTAAAACTATTTATTGCTAATCACTAGAAAATTAATTTTGAAATTGATCTGCTTAGTGGTTTGCCTAGTGCAGGCATTATTAGTGCTGAGTTAGCCACATCAAAACCTATTAATTTTGTGTCCTTTATCCAAGTGAGGATTAAATTCATCATCTTTCCCTAAATCTGCTTCATCAGTATTCTCAATATCAGTAAATGGTGCAATCATTATCCTATTTGGATAACATAGAAGAAATGGAGAAGCCATTACGGAATGCTCCAGTATTTTCCCATTGCAGTCAACTTCCAACCCTTATTCCTGACTTTTCCTGGGATTCCATCCATGCCAATCAAGCCATTATTGTCTCTCATCTGGAGAACTGCCACATTCTTTTACTTGAATTCCCTGCCTCTATGCTTGCTTCTTCCCAAGCCTAGACTTAAAAGCTGTTTTTGTAAAGTTCATACTCATCTCACTCTCATGCTTCAGTCTTTTCAGTTACCTTCCTTAAGAAAAGGTCCAGAAAAAAACAAAAAAACACAGCTTGAGTACTATGTACATCACCTGGGTGAAGGGACCATTTGTATTCCCAAACCTCAGCATCATGCATGTAACAACCCCCAACATGTACCTTCTGAATCCAAAATATAAATAAGTAGGCAAAAAAAGAATGAAATAAATGAAAAATTCTCAAAAAAAAAAAAGTACAGCTTATAGGCCCAGTAGAATGCCTCTCTGTCCTTATTCCTTGTACTTTGCATTTCAGTCATGTGAAGCTTGCTTCACTTCTTCAATTGAACCAGGCTCTCTTGTCCCCAGGCCCTTGCACAGTATGTTTCCTCTACCTCAAACATTTCTTTGCGCCTTCATGTTTCTGTGTAAACATCATTTTTCTTAAGTTACCTTCCCTGACCTTGCAGACTAGGTCTCCTTGCTTTGTGAAGTTCCTAGTCCCATAGTGCTACATGCATACCACTTTATTATAATTATCCTGCTAGCAATCTTCTTTCCTTTTAGAGTATAAACTTCATGAAGGTAGGGATGACATCTTATACATCTGTTTTCTCAGTTCCTAACATAGTGCCTGAAAGTGGTAAGTACTTAAATAACATTTGCCAAACCACTGTTTTAATTGTTCACTGTCTTTTCACTTGTTTGGTTGAAGAACTAAGATTTTGAGTTTCCAAACTGTTTAGAATTTTAAGAATCCAAACTGTTGATCATAAGAATTCGACTTATGTGGTTTTAGTATTCTCAGCTAGGGAGCTAGGATAATCCTGAGATGTTTTCACGGCATCATTATTGTTGATGCATGGTGCAGTGGACCTTACTCTCATACTCTAAAAATCTCAGTCATTTTTTGTTCTGCTTATTCAAGCAAACCAAAATGATAAAGTATCAACTAGCAGGTTTCTGCATTGCTACTTTTATGAGTTAGAGGCAAAAGATTTTTTTACTTCTTGCCTGTGTGTGTTGATTATATTATATTATATAATATTATAATATTTGGGTTTTTTTTTTTTTTTTTTTTTGCTGTTTCCCCTATTAGAATATAAAAGCTCTAATGAGCACAGAGACTTCGTTCCTTTCCTTGTTTGATCCTCAGCACTTAGAGCAGTGGCTGGCACAGAATAATAAATATTCATTGAATGGATGAATGATTGGAATCCCTGGACAGTAAAGTTGTGGCTTTTACTTTTCTTTTTAGTTCTGAAAATCCAGAGTGGCTTGATGTTTACATGCACATTTTACAACTGCTTACTACAGTGGATGATGGAATTCAAGCAATTGGTAAGATGGTTTATCTAGATGCGCTATAGTTACTCATTTAATGCTTTGCTGACTTTAAATTTCTGCTTTCTTTATTATCTTTATTAAGTACATTGTCCTGACACTGGAAAAGATATTTGGAATTTACTTTTCGACCTGGTCTGCCACGAGTTCTGCCAGTCTGATGATCCACCCATCATTCTTCAAGAACAGAAAACAGTGCTAGCCTCTGTTTTTTCAGTGTTGTCTGCCATCTATGCCTCACAGACTGAGCAAGAGTGTCTAAAGATAGAAAAAGGCAAGTACAATTTTTTTAGGCTTATATTGTTTTCCATTTCACTTATTTCTTCCTTTTAAAAATGCTTTAGTTCCCCTAATTATAGAAATGTTACATGCTAAACTTTAAAAATTTATTTTATTATCATATTTATTTATTTACTTATTTTTTTTTTTTTTGGAGATGGAGTCTTGCTCTGTTGCCCAGGCTGGAGTGCAGTGATGTGATCTAGGCTCACTGTAACCTCTGCTTCCTGGGTTCAAGTGATTCTCGTGCCTCACCCTCCCAAGTAGTTGGGATTACAGGCGCACATACCATCACGCCTGGCTAATTTTTGTATTTTTTCAGTAGAGATGGGGTTTTACCATGTTGGCCAGGCTGGGCTCGAACACCTGACCTCAAGTGATCCACCTGCCTCAGCCTTCCAAAGTGCTGGGATTATAGGCATGAGCCACTGTGCCTGTCTATTCACTTATTTTAAAAACAGAGTCTTACTTTGTTGCCCAGGCTGTAGTGCAGTGGCAGGATCATAGCTCATCGAAACCTTGAATTCCTGGGCTAAGGCGATTCTCTTACCTCAGCCTCCTCAGTAGCTGGGACTACAGCCACATGACACCACACCTGGCTAATGTTTAAATTTTATTATAGAGACGGAGTCTCGCTATCTTGCCCAGGCTCGTCCCAAACTCCTGGGCTCAAATGACCCTCCTGCCTTGCCTTCCAAAGTGCTGGGATTATAGGCATGAGCCGCTGCACTCTGCCTAAAAATGTATAAAATTTATAAAAAACATCAAGGAAACATGATGCTCGTAATTCTACCATCCAACACATGCATGTGTATTTTTTTAATTCTGCTTTTTAGCCAACATTTCATTTAGAAAATAAAAAGGAATATTTTCCTATGTAAATACATATTCTTTCACAGAATGTTTTTTATGACTGCAATTAAATTCATGATTCATTTAGAATTTATTCTGGTGTCACATGTAAAGTGTGGCTTTAATTTTTTTTCCCCCTTTGATAACTTTGGTACTAGTAGTATCTGTTTTTTTTTTCCAGAGAGCTACCCCATTATCTCACCATCATTTAGTGAATAATCCAGCTTACCTACACTGATTTGAAATTTCATCATTATTATTTTTTAAATTCTCCTATATATTCTATTTAGTTCCATTGCTGTATTTACATATTAGTAGCCATACTGTTTTTAAATATTAAGATTTTATGTTTTAATACCTAATAGAGTGAATCCCTCTTCATTCTAAGTTTTCAGAATCTTTTTAACTATTCTTATCACTAACATTAAGTTCCAAAAACAAAAACTCTGATATTTTTGTTGATATTGTGTTAATTTTATAAGAATACGTTGTACCTTTTCATTTGTTTAGGTCTTATTTTGTCCCTCAGTAATGGCTTCTTCATATAGATCTTGTATATTTCTTATTAGGTTCATTCCTAGATATTTTATCCTTTGGGTTTACTATTGTCCATGACGTGTTTTCTTCCACTGATTATTGTTGTTGGAATATATGAAGGCTATTGATTTCTGTATATTAATTTTGCATCCTGTAACCTTACCAAATTCTTATTATTCTTAATAGTCATTCCAATAATAATCCTTGGGCTTTATCTGATAGTGCTTTGGTTTACATTAGATATATCTTATCACTTCTCTATCTGTGGTTTCTTTTTCTTTCTGGGTTGCCTAGTATCTCTGGTGTTAAACAATAGTGATGGTAGAAAACATCCTTCCCTGTTCCTGATTTTATTAGGAATAATCCTAGAGTTCTGTTAAGCATTATTGGATATAAGATACATGTTTTACAGCCAGATGCAGTGGCTCACACCTATGATTCCAGCACTTTGTGAGGCCGAGGTGGGCAAATTACCTGAGGTCAGGAGTTCAAGATCAGCCTGGCCAACATGGTGAAACCCTGTCTCTGCTCAAAATACAAAAATTAGGCATGGTGGCACACGCCTGTAACCTCAGCTACTTGGGAGGCTGAGGCAGGAGAATCACTTGAACCTGGGAGGCAGAGACTGCTGTGAGCCAAGATCGCACCACTGTACTCCAGCCTGGACAACAGAGCAAGACTCCATCCCCTCCAACAAAAAGATATGTGTCTTACCATTTAAGGAAGTGTTAATCTGTTTCTATTTAATTGAGTTTTTAATTTTAAAAAATGTTGAATATTTTTAAGATCTTAGTTTATAGATATGTTACATCATTGAGAAGGTGGCATTGAGTACAGACCTTAGGGAGAGAACGGAGGGAGTCATGTGCATACTTGGGAGAAAAACATTCCAGACAGAAGGAATAGAAGGTATAAAAGCCCTGAACCAGAAGTTTGCCTGGTGTCTTTGAGGAGCAACAGTGAGATCCCATATAGCTGGGGTGGATTTAGCAAAGTAGCACATGGCGCCAGAGAGGTAGAGTATGGAGGGTCCGATTTTGCCTTTTCCTGTGAATGAGGTAGGGAACCATGGTGGGTTTTAAGCAGATGTTGCATACACATGAGCTGACTAATAGGCTGCTGTTTTGATGAGAAATGTAGGGGTCATGGGTATAAAAGGGAGACAAGTTAGGAGGCTTTTAGAGTTTGGATAATTGACTCATAGCAAGAAATGTTATAACTTGGACTAAGATGGAACAGTGGAGGTGGTAGAAAAATCCTGTGAGCTAATTTTTTGTATTTGGTAAAATAGGGTTTCTCCAAGTTGCTCAGGCTGATCTCAAACTCCTGGGCTCAAGCTACCCGCCCATCTTGGCCTCCCAAAGTGCTGGGATTACAGTCATGAGCCACCAGGCCTGACTTCCTGGGCTCTTTTAATTGCTGATGTTTCATTGCTTTAGTTCTCAACTCAGTGTCACCTTTTCAGAGAGCTTTCCCTGCTAGGCCACTATATTATATTCCTCTTTTATTTCCTTAATAGAACTTACCAAAACCTGAAATGGTCTATTTTATTTACTTATTTGAAAGTATAAAAATATAAGCCACTTATAGGCTGACATCTTGGTCATGTTACCACCGTATCTATAATACCTAAAATAATAATGTCTAGCACTAATTCAATATGTATGCATGAAAAACCAAACTTAACTGGCCAATTCCATGCTTCTTGATTTGTTTATACAGTAGATCTTCCTCTAATTGACAGCCTCATTCGGGTCTTACAAAATATGGAACAGTGTCAGAAGAAACCAGAGAACTCGGCAGAGTCTAACACAGACGAAACTAAAAAGACTGATTTAACCCAAGATGATTTCCACTTGAAAATCTTAAAGGATATTTTATGTGAATTTCTTTCTAATATTTTTCAGGCATTAACAAAGGTAGGAAAGAAGTACTGATGATGATGTCATAAGTGAAAGAGTGTGTACTGCTGAATGCTCCAAACTTTATTATTACTGCTATTATTTTGTTAATATAAAAGTAATATTGAATTTGGGAAAACAAAGAAAGTAAAATCTTAATATCACCATGAGTTTATAATCTTAAAAACCACTAGCTGATGTAGTTTGCTATATTTGTGTATCACAAACAAATGTTTACATGCATATATATTTATAAATGCATTTTCATATACTTTCACCCAGCATATGCAATTTTTACAGACTGCTCTTTTCCCTAACCCTGTATTATAAGCATTTTTCTTGATTCTAGATGAAAGACTTTTTACTGAGAGCCAGTTTAAACCTAATTTGCCAAATAATCAGTTTTCAAAATTTACTGCAAACTTCTCCTAAGGAATATTCTCCCTGAATATGTTCCGTGATTAACATTCTTCCTTTGACCATATTCTTTCTATCCATATATTTGGAAAGAAACAGATTATGAATAGATTATGAATATATTGTATTATTTATTATGAATATAAAATGTTTTATATATAACTATAAAGAATATATTTATTCATACCCACTAAATTTTTAAAAGAGTATTCCTTAACAAGAACTTTCTCTTGGCCAGGTGCCCATAATCACAGTTCTTGGGAGGCTGAGACAGGCGGATCACTTGAGCCCAGGAGTTTGAGACCAGTTCGGGCAACACAGCAAAACCTCATCTCTACAAAAAATACAAAAATTAGCCAGGCATGGTGGCACACGCTACTTGGGAGGCAGAGATGGAAGGATTGCTTGAGCCCAGGAGGTCAAGGCTGCAGTGAGCCGAGATTGTGCCATTACACTCCAACCTGAGTGACAGAGTGAGACTCTATCTCAACAAAACAAAACAAAAAGTTTCTCTTAATCTGGTGATTTTTTTGAGGCGGAGTCTCACTCTGTCGCCAGGCTAGAGTGCAATGGCGTGATCTCGGCTCACAGCCACCTCCACCTCCTGGGTTCAAACGATTCTCCTGCCTCAGCCTCCTAAGTATCTGGGACTACAGGTGTGTGCCACCACGCCCAGCTAATTTTTGTATTCTTAGTAGAGATGGGGGTTTCACCATGTTGGCCAGGATGGTCTGTATCTCTTGACCTCGTGATCTACCCGCCTCGGCCTCCCAGAGTGCTGGAATTACAGACGTGAGCCACCGTGCCTGGCCCGATTTTTTTTTTTAATTATTATTATTAGTTGTCTTTCTCCTCTTTTCCATATTTGTATTTTCCAGATTTGGGGTTATTACCTTAGCAGGTTTTGCAGAATACTGGATTCAACATTACAGATGTGAAGATGGCTAAGGCATAATGCCCATATTTTGTCAAAATGCTATTTACATGTGAAAATATTGCTTTTACTTATTGGGTATTATAATTTTTATGTCAAGTAAAGTTCAACAGGTGATAAATTGTGCCTTATTTTGATTTGTATTTTTAAATTAATGAGATTGAAATATTTGGATGTCATATATTGATTGTGTTTCCTGCTTTTTTGTAATTTATCCAGTTTGATTGTTTGTATAAATTTATTGGGTAAAAATGCATCTTTTCCATATTCATTGCATGTCTTTTTTTTCTATTTTTTGCTGTTGCTTTTGTTTTTTGGAGCAAGGGACATCGATATTTCTTAACTTTTAAGTGGTAGGAACATCAAAGGAAGGTGGACTGAGAATACACTAGGGCTATGTCATGCAAACTCTTATATGCCATATTTAGGGGATTTGGACTTAACCTTGAAGAAACTGAGGAGCTACTAAAGATTTTTTTCTTTTAAGCACCAAGTGATATGAGCAGTTTAGAAAGATTACTCCAAAAGCAATAGCAAGGAAGGAGTAGAGGGAGTTGAGGCTGGAGGGCAGGAGACCAACCAACAGGCTCGTGTGGTTGATAATGTTCAAGAATAATCTGAAAAATGATGATAGCCTAAACAACTGAAGTTTGAATGGAGAGGAGGGATGCAGTAAGAGAGATTTGGTAGAACAGACTTGAACACTCGCGGGGAGGGATCAGCAGCAGGGGAGAAGGAAAAGTCTTGACTGTGTTGGAAGTTTTTGGTCTGTGTAGCAGGGTGGGTAGTGGTGCCCTTCACTAGAGTAAAGACTATAGTGGAGAAGATGTTTGGGTTACATAAGCTTCCTTGATGTCAGTGGGTTCAGTTGGGACATTTGAAATGCCTATGGGGTCAGTAGGGAATTGTATATACTGATTTGTTTTTATTCACTAGTTAAAGCTTGAGAAATTTTCCTTTTTTGACATTGAATCTTGTGCTGTTTTAGGAGACTGTGGCTCAGGGAGTAAAGGAGGGCCAGCTGAGCAAACAGAAGTGTTCCTCTGCATTTCAAAACCTTCTTCCTTTCTATAGCCCTGTGGTGAGTATGGGTACATGTATAGGTGGCTAAGTTTCATAGGATTACTAAATGTTTTCAAGTAAGCACTTGATTCTGAGGTCATTGTCAAAAAAGATAGTATATACGATTTATATGACAATGCTTTTGTCAGATAGATGACTGGTCAAAACCGAAAACCAAATACCATATGTTCTCACTTAGAAGTGGAGCTAAACCATTGGATACCATGGACATAAAAATGGGAACAGAAGGCACTAGGGACTACAGGAGGAGGGAGGGAGGCAGGGTGGGCAAGGGCTGAAAAACTACCTATTTGGTATTAAGCTTACTGCCTGGGTGACAGGTTCATCTCTGCCTCAAACCTCAGCATCATGTAATATACCTTTGTAACAAACCTTTGTAACAAATGCACATTTAGACATTTAGATTCTTCTGAGTCTAAAATAAAAGTTAAAAAAAGATGACTACTGGAAAATTCATAATACTATTGAGAGTAACAATTTTAAGAGGAAAAAATCAGCTCTAAATTTATAATACTTCTTTCTGTTATGAAGTAGATAGCATATATATTAAGCCAAAGTCAGATTCTTAGGAATAGTCAATAGGTTTTTATGGTTCTTCAAATGACATCACATTTGCTACCATTAGAAGCAGATTTCAAAATAGGAACTTTTCTAGGAAAACGAAGGACAGAATGTGGGAGCAGACTGTAAAGAGGAGGCAGGAGGAGAAGTACTAGGTCAAAAGTAAAACAGAATGGAAGCATAGTCATTTCCTTGAGAACGTTTCAGAAGACTGCTTAGGAAGTACTTTTACTGTCATCTGGAGATCTGCCAGCATTTCTTTTCCATTGGACCATTTAGAAACCACAGGTAGAGTAATCAGTACCTTAAACCACCTTTTTCTCTGTTGCGTTTGATTTTTTTTTGTTTGACTCACAGGTGGAAGATTTTATTAAAATCCTACGTGAAGTTGATAAGGCCCTTGCTGATGACTTGGAAAAAAGCTTCCCAGGTTTGAAGGTTCAGACTTAAAAACTGAATTGGAATTATTTCTGTACAAGAAATAAACTTTATTTTTTTCCCTGAGAGTTGAAATGGACTTATTGGGAATATTAGCCAAAGCCCCTATTAGACCGTAATTATCTGGTATTACATTTGCCCGCTTCTTCTCTTCTAGACTTGGCTCACTTTTTTTGACTTTGGAATCTGGAGTTTCACCACTGTCACCCCTAGTTTTATATTATGTAATATTTATCTTCCTCAGTTGAGGAAAGGAAAAATGTTAAGCTTATCATTGAGGTTCTTTTTAGGATATGTGAGAGATTTGAGGATATTCTTCATGGCTGTTAATTTAATTTTTTAAGTGAGAATTATGTCTTTGTATCCACTATAAGGATATTCAGCCGCAATATCAGAAACCTTCCAATAGCAGCTGAATCTGATGTCTTTCAGGAACCTTATGCAAAAAGTCCAGATGTAATAAGGTGACTCCTTTCACCCTTCACATGGTCTGCCATGTAGACCTTTGTGTTCATGTTTATTGTCTTGTGGTTAAGGGGGCTGGGCCTTTATCCACATTCAGGAAGGAAAAGGGAGAAAGAGAAGGGGCTTTTTCCTACCAAGTCTTTATGTGTGTTTTAACAAAGCCAGCTTTCTAAACCTTGCTTTTGGTACAGCCCCTTCCCAATTTATATCAGAGTTTTTTGGCTTTAAAGCATTTGTCTTGCCTCATACTCGAATATTTTCTTTCCTTGAGAGATTTTTGCTCATAAAACATAGAATAATCTTATTGGTAAGAGATAATACGATTTCCAGTTTGGAGGTAGTTTTATTGTTCGAAATGTCACTGCTGAAAAGAATTGGAACATAAAAATAAAATCTTACCAGTGAAATCTCACTGGTAGGTTTATATATACTATACTGTATGTATATTTGCATGTCCTCAGTGCTGACCTTATTGGTAGGCTGAATTGACTATATTCAATGTGAGATTTCAAAGGCACTGATGAAATCACTCCTATGTGCTAGCTGACACGAAAATTCCACTCTTTTTTTTTTAAGTTTAAGCTTAAGGTGCAAATACTGAGTAAGAATAATACTTGAGGTTATTAGTTATGTTTACCTCAGTGCATATGAATTTCACGTTTTTTTTTTTTTTTCTGAGAGCATGTTTTAGAAGGGGAAGCACAAGGACCTTATGTACCTGAGGGAGTGTTGCACAAAAATGGTAAGTTACAGAGGGAGAAGGAGAAAGAGGATAGTAGTAGGAAGGCTGGGAGTGTCCAGTATATTTTCCGCTCACATTTCTGCCTTGGACCTGTAGTGTTTACTTTGTTACTTCTTTATTATTAACATGAGTTTTGGTACATATTTTCATAATACTTTGCTATGTTTGAAAACATCCCATATCTATAAATTATGATACTTTTCTTTAAGTGACCAGTGTTTAATCATTTTTAATGCTACATGATCTGAAGAATTCACTCACAAAATTAAGTTCTTGAATCAGTTGCAGTGATATTTGGAAATATTGCTTCCTCCAGAACCATAAATATGAAATTTTATATGCAATTGAAATTATACACACAAATGGAAACTTATTTTTTTCCCTATACTTTTTTGCAGGGGAGAGGAAAAATGCAAAATGAGCTTGAGTTAGCATTTGTTGTTGAGTTCGATATTTCAAGACCTAAACCACTAAGAAAGAAGACATAGTCTCTTTCCCCGTTTGTTTTTCTTTTTTTAAAGATATTTTGTCCTCTACGGAAAATGGGATATAGCTAAACTGTTGTTTTCTTAGTAGGTTCATCTTTCTAGATCAAAAGACTTTTCCCACTCTATCTTTAATATTTCCTATTGCCTTTCTTGAATTAGTTACTAAATAATTTTGGTATGTAAGTGGGAAAAAGTTTAAGAGCCACCTCTGAGCCTGATGTACTGTTTTTTTTTTTGGTGGAGCACATGTAGAAACTGACTATAAGCATTAAAAAAAACCTGTTAGGGGTTCAGAAAATCTTAAGTACATGAAATATTGAACACCATCTGTTCTTGAGACTGGGCAATAGTGATGCTGCATCTGAGCTAGCTTTGAACCTGATAATCTATGACTCCAGTATTCTGTTTCTTCAACTAATATTCTTGTTTAACTGATATTCTTTACAACCTAATCAATAGCCTTTTTTTTAAAAAAATAAATAGGTTCATATTAATTTAGGACGGGTTTATTTATTCTACTTAGCATGTGTTCTCTTTTACCACTTTGCAACTTCAATTTCCTCCATGCTCCTGTCAGAAGTTTTAAGAAAGGGGAAATAGGTAAATGCCCCTCTTAACCATACCATGTTTTACCATATTTTTCTTTCCTTTTTGACATACGGGTCTCACTATATTCTTGCTAAGACTGGTTTCAAACTCCTGTGCCCAAGCAGTCCTGCCTCAGCATCCTGAGTAGAATATTTTTCTTTTTGTTGCTGGTTTGGAATCCAATCCAAGAACCATTATTTAAAGTTATATATTTATAGTAAAATAGTATGATGTCTTTGATTTGCTTCAAAATAGTCTGGGGCAAAGGGAAAGAAGTAGGTTAATGGAGTAGCTGAAAGAAGACTTGCCATGAATTGGAGTTGCTGAAGCTGGGTAACAGTTACATGGGGTTCCATTATACTGTGTTGTTTGTTTGTTTAGAGACAGGGTCTTGCTCTGTTGCGCGGGCCAGATGCAGTAGCACACTCATAGGTTACTGCAGCCTCAAACTTCCTGGGCTAAAGTGATCCTTCCACCTCAGCCTCCCAAATAGCTTGGCATGTGGGTACATGCCACTATGCCCAGCTAACTTTTATTTATTTATTCATTTTTATTTTATTTTGAGACAGTCTCATTCTGTTGCCCAGGCTGGATTGCTGTGACGTGATCTCGGCTCACTGCAACCTCTGCCTCCCAGATTCAAGCGATTCCCCATGCCTCAGCTTCCTGAGTACCTGGGGTTGCAGGCATACACCACCACACCTGGCTAATTTTTGTATTTTTAGCAGAGATGGGGTTTCACCGTGTTGGCCAGGCTGGTCTCAAACTCCCGACCTCAGGTGATCCTCTTGCCTCGGCCTCCCAAAAGGCTGGGATTACAGACGTGAGCCACTGCACCTGGCCTATTTATTTATTTTGTAGAAGTGGGTTCTCACTATGTTTCCCAGGCTGGTCTTGAACTTCTGGCCTCAAACAATTATCCTGCCTCAGCCTCCCAAAGTGCTGGGATTGCAGGCTACCACACCTGGCCTTCCTGTAAAAGGTTTATAAAAGCAAGTAAATCATACATAATTTAAGCTTTAATTTGACTATGAAAGATGCTTGTTCCTTTTATGTCATTGGGCTAGTCAAACCTGCAAGAGCCTGGGCCAATGTAGTGTTGAGTCTCGTGGGGTAGTCCAGACCTCAATCAGCAACCAAAAAAAAAAAAATAGGTGAGACTGGAAGCCTGAGGGCACCTTGCGGTGGATGCTGCTAACCTTCCACTTACCTCTCATAATATTTGTTCATCAACCTGACTGCTTCGTATTTCTGTATAGAATGCAAAATCTTTTACATTGCTAAGCTTTTATAAGGTATCTTAGATAATTTGCATGAAGTCACATTTGCTTAAATCCAATTTTATACAACCCAGGGAACAACTGTAATATAAAAGCCAGAAAACCTCCATGAGTTCACATTTCACAGCCAAAGATTTTGTAGTATCAGGCTGCTCCTTCTACCATGATTATTGTACCCATGTGATTGCCCTTTCTTAACAACTGTGTTTTCCCTGGACGTTTGCAAGATTCTATAGTGTAGTAACATTGTGGAGCAGGATATTCTCATTTTATCCTAATTCATGCCTCAGGGCTCTGGCAAGGATCACAATTCTGGGAGAGGGCCGTGCCACACTGAAACCGGACCTGGAGGGGAGAGGATCTGTATTGAAAGAGGTAGCATCAGGGTCTGCTTGAGTCCCTGTCTCACCTGGCTTCCTTATTTCAGTTTCTTCTTTCTTAGGACTTCAGCTTGTATGTGGACCCTCAAGACAATACCAGCCTCTCTTTTTGGGGGATTGTGTTCTCCCAGCTTAATCACTATTCTCTTGGCATTTCTTTAAATTTGTGAGAAAGAAATTCTTGCCTAGTTACTAGTCTTTTTATATCAAGCAGTTGTGGGTCATCTGTGGTTTGGCTACTTTGGGCTAAGTGTGCAACCCAACAAAGTCAACTAAAGTTGAAATTAAAATGAGTATGATGCAAAATTTACCTAAGGACACAAGGATGTGGTAGACACCAGACTTAATTTCCTGTTAGAGATGGCCACCATTTATTGAAGGTTTTACTATGTGTCAGACACTATAAATAAAGGTCTTTAGGTATATTATTTAATTTTGCAGTAATCCCATAAGGTAATTGTCACCATTTTAATAGATGGAGAAATGAACATTCAGAGTGGTAAAATAACTTGCTGAAAGTTACTTAGATTGTAAGTAGCTGACCCAGGGCTTGGATCTGGACCTGCCTAGCCTAATGAATATTCTTTTAGCCACTACACTGTACTTGCTTTCTGTGGAGAGGCATGGACTGGATCATGAAGGTGTTGGTACATCATGTGGAAGAGACAGCTAGGCTCTGCTTAGCCATGCTCCTTTCTCCAGAATTGCCCCTGGACTGCCCACATTCTTCCCATGGTTACAGCATATGGTTTAATAAGGGAGTGACAGCTAACCCAAGCTGGGCAACTCAGGTTGGCTTAAGGACACTGGACTCTAGACCATGTAGTTCACAAGGCCAAGGACACTATTTGGTGGGGCAGTCAGTCTTATTTATCATCCACTCTATACCAGGTATTCTAAGCACTAGGAAGACAGCAGTAAACAAAACAGACAAAATCTGTGTCATAGAAATACAGTGGACAAAGTGGACAAAAGTCTTGCCCTAATGGGCCTGGCATTCCAGAGTCATATGTAAGAGGAACAGAGGAAGAAGCTGTTCTGCATAGTGGTCATGCATCTTATAGCTGATTGGATCATTGTTCTTGATTCTTCACCTCTGTGTATCTGTGCCTTTGCCATCGCTTTTCAGTGGACCGAGTGTACTTCCCTGTCTCTTGACTTTGAGCTTGACCAAGTCACTTGCTTTGGCCAATAGAATGTTAATGGAGCTGATGTAAGTGGAGTACTTGTAGCAGTTTGCTTGTGCTCCTGTCAGTTACTGTAAGAAGAACATGCCCTGGGTAGCCATTGATACAGAGGACGAGAAACATGGAGCAAACTTAAACCCAATCTGCAGCCTGGGCTAAGTGTGGTGGCTTGCACTTGTAATCCCAGCTACGTTGGAAGCTGAGGCAGAAGGATCGCTTGAGCCCCGGAGTTCGAGGCTACAGTGAGCTATAATTGAGTCACTGCACTTCAGGATAGGTGACAGAGAAAGACCCCATCCTTCAAAACAATTTTTTTTTTAATCTGCAGCCTGAGTTGCAGCCAACCTACAGATCTGTGATTAGTAGCTAAATGCTTATTGTTTTGAGTCATTGAATCTTGGGGTAGTTAGTTAACACATTATTATTGAAGTAACGACTCACTGAAACAGCATGCAAGAAAAGCTGCCTTATCAGCTGCTCTTCAGCTTCATGTCACAGTCTCATGGGTTCCGGCAGTAATTCCTGCTTTAGGTTGTCTATAAGATATACCCAAATTCCTATAGTAAACTTATAATAAATTCTACTTGGGACATGATCATTTGCGTTCCCATCTTTAAAAAAAATGGCACCAGGAATGGTGTAATAAGTGACAGATGGAGAAAATGTGAAACTGGGGGGTTAGAGAAGGGTAGGATGCAGGGTAGTGAAAGTTCCCCAATTCTGGATGAGACACAAGCTGTCCATGATACAAGGTTCTGAAGAGCCAACTGATTGATTTCTTGTGTGCCCTTGAGATTTAAACTACATGCCTCATGGGGCTGAGGAGGATTTTTTGTAAAACGTAGTGGCAAAAGGAAATTCTCTGGTCCTCAGTGGCACATCACCATGCTGAGTGTGACCTTGAAGGCAGTGAGAAGCCCTTAAAGTGTCATGATCACTGAAAGCCTTCTGAAGGAGGAGGGGCTTGATACACAGAGGTTTAGCGTAGATGCAACTAGATTTGGGCATTGATCTGAAGCAAGGGAGAGCGAGAAGTTAAATCCAGAATTCTGGCTTAGGCAACTGAATAGATGATGGCATCATTTATCGTGATAGGGAAGTAACCCAGGAAGAGTTGCAGGTAAAGGTGGGAAAAAGATATGTTCAATTTTGAATACCTGTTGGACATCCACATGGAGGTGTTCCATTTTTACAGACCTAGAACTCTGTGAGTGAGTGGGCTAGAGACAGGTTTAGGACTTAGGACAAAGCTCCAAGGAATACAGACATTTAAAGGCCTAACAATGTCAACAAAAGAGATGGATTGTACAGGAAGACACTGAACTAAATTGGGAGAGATTTACAGCTTATAAGTGGCAGTTCTTAAGGAAGTAGTACATTGGAAGCTGAACTCCAAATCCACTGTTCTCACCTCTGAACATAACTGCTCCACCTAGGGCTCAGGAAAAATAGCTCCATGTGATGAATTGGCACTGGACACTCAAAATCATAGCCTTCTACAGGAAGGAATATATATATACACATATATATATATGTGTGTATATATATATATGTATATCTATATATCCTATATCTATATATATCCTATATCTATCTATATATATCATATATATATATATATATATATATATATATATATCCTATAAGGATATTTCCTGTAAGGAACTTACATTTCACATCCATGCTTGACCAAGCAGGTATGGCAAAATGGGAAGCATATTTTTTGAAAAAGAAAACAACACATTGGATATGAAATATGATTTTGATTATGTTAAAATATATAGAATATTGAACAGAAATAGATCATATCAAACAGAAATTGAACACACATTAGTAGGGAAAACCAAAAGAAAAGCATTGCTTAAGGTGCTCAAAGGTCAGTATGACCTTGACCAAGTCAGTCAGCCTTTCTGAGCATCCTCACCTATAGAATAGAGATGATGTTATTGCCTACCCTGCAGGATTATTTTAAGTGTTAATGAGATTTTTTTAAATACTGGAAATTGTAAAGGCCTCAAATCTAACAGATGAAGAAGCTTCTAAACATGAATGTTTTGTTCCAGGGAAATCCGTTTTTATGTGGGGGTGGCCTCACCAAAATGATGTTTGATACTGGTTAAAATGAATTGGCTGATAACTTCTTAGGTTTTCTTGAATGAAATCTGAAAAGTCTCAAAACTCTGAAAATTCTACAGCCACATTTATTTTTCGCTAGAGCTAAACTAAGTGAAGATGTGCCATGCTTGATTTCATTGCAAATCTGATTTGTACTAGAATATCAAGAACTCTTACTGTATACTTTGTGCTGCCTCTAAATACCTTTCCTTGTGAAATGGTTTTAAATTAACTTTTTTTTTTTTTTTTTTTGAGATGGAGTCTCACTCTGTCACCCAGGCTGGAATGCAGTGGTATGATCTCGGTTCACTGCAACCTCTACCTTCCAGGTTCAAGTGATTCTCCTGCCTCAGCCTCCTGAGTATCTGGGATTACAGGCGCCCACCACCACGCCTAGCTAATTTTTGTATTTTTTGTAGAGATGGGGTTTCACCATGTTGGCCAAGCTGGTCTTGAACTCCTGACCTAAAGTAACTCACCCACCTTGGCCTCCCAAAGTGCTGGGATTACAGGCATGAGCCACCTCGATGGCCTAAATTAACTTTTAAACACCAGCTTCCTGTGTTCCACTGCCAAGCAAGGCTACAGTCCATATTTATAAAAACTTTTCTGCTTGCTAGAACACCTCATAATTACATACTGACCTTGTATCAATATTGCGCTTGTTGACCTGCAGGCTGTTTAGAGGTTGAGGACTTACCAGACCATCTGCCAAATGCTGCCATTGGAAATGCTTTTCTCTATTACCGTAATGAAATCACTAGAATCATTTCCTGTTCCCAGTCCTTGTTCAGATCTTCTATCTACTGTCAATAAGAGGATATTAAAATACTCAGAAAAGTCCACATATCCTTTTCATCCTGGTCCACAGTGTAGCACATGGCTTTATGTTTTAGTGTTGGAAATAATAAATAATCAATGACGTCAAGCCTGTTGTAATAAAAGAAGGCTGCTTATTAAACTGCCTCTCTCCAGCTGTTTTTCCTTTGACATCACAGGATCTGTTTATAAATCTGTTTATGGGTTTTCCCCCTTACCATTCAGGCTTTGTATGATTACAAGAGAAATTAAAGTTCGGTGAACAGTCCCTTCACAGAAGTGACACCTTCCTGCTCAGGCCCAATGTACATGCAGGCTCCAGCAAAAGGATAGTGGGAAGAAAGAACAAAGAGGCTTTCTGTTTCCTTGGAGAAGTTTGACTTCCTGAAGTATGGGCTTGCTTCTGGGAAACAGTATATGTTGAAAGCAGTTGGTGGGTAGGGATTATATATGTTAATCGCAGCCCACAATTCAAGCAAATGCATATACTATGGCTTTATTATGTCACTCAACATAGGATGGTGTAGTTTTGTTTTGAGTGATGCCTGTTGAACCTAAACCATTTGAGGAATTTGGAATCTCTGGAAATTTGTTCTTTTTGGGGGGCTGTATTTGGGAAGGCTGATGGCATTTGTAAATCTATGAGTGTGCTTTCTTTGAAATGCAACTGGTATTGGACATTTCTTACCTGTACGAAGGAATAAGTCAGTCGGCAGCAATTTTGGGAGGAAACTCCTAAATCCCTTAATGCTGTCCCCTGCCCCCCATCACAGAGAAGTCTGTACTCTATTGTCATGTGGACCCTGTAACAAAACCTCTAAATTCTCTAATTTCTTTTTGTATTTATTTTCTGTTTGAACAAACCAGGTAACTGTTCTGTTTGTCCTAAGTAACCTGTAGAGATTATTTTCATTTCTATGATTGTGGTGTTCAATATTCAAAGCAATTTGGAGACTTCTTCCAAATGCACCCCTTTGTTTGTTGCTCACATCAAGTGATAGCTGACTCATCTTTAAAGATCCAAATTTCACAATTTTGGATGAGTCTTGAGTGATCTGAAAATGTTGGATTTTTCTCTTTCATTCTATTTGAACATGCTTTAATGTGGTTTGGCTATTTCTTTAGAGCTACTGAGGAAAAATGCTCAGTTTCCCAGAACAACTCACAAAGTACTCAAGGATTATTTCATTTTCTTAGGAAGTTGCCTACTTCCTAAAAGGTGTACACTGAGCATTTGTGACTCCAAGGGAAACCAGGAGAATCAGGCTGCAGAAACCCTTTGGAGGAATGTGCCAACTGCTCCGTAACCGTGAGCTGGCTCTTCTTTGATGGAGAGATTAATAGTTTCCATAATTATATCATCCTGGTTGTTCTGGGCCCAGAGTTTACTCAGACTTGAAAGAAATTGAAATTAATTGAAAAAGAAAAAAATTCTTCCTGTCTTATTTCCCCTCTAAGCCTCTCATCTAGAGAAATGATGAGAAAGAGATTCAAGGGTTTGTTTCCAATAGAGGCCAAAATATTTATTTTGAAATGGTAGATAAAAAGAACCAGAAGAAAGCAATTGGATGGTGGGGAGGAGGTAGTTACGGGTAAAGGGTTACAGTTGTGCCTAAATAATTTCAAAAACGGGATCACTGGGCAGTGGAGTCAGTGTACATGTGGAGAGTTGTCCCGGGGAGTGGATTAGTCCAGGAAACAAGTGCAAAAGGAGCAGAAGAGGAATGATTGTTAGCAGAAGAATGGATTGGTCGAGTGCTTTTTATCTGTGTATTTCTTCAGAGGAGCTACTATGAGCTTATTTGCTACATCGTGGAGTTTGGGAATACTTCTCTTTGGCTAAAATATATATTTTTTTCTGGCTTTAAAATTTGAGCTCATTTTTTTCCTTTCAAAGCCCCTATCATCATTCTTGATCAGTTCTCTCAACCTACACTCCAGTAAGGTTGCTGTTGGACCTTGGAGAGTTTCAGTGGGAGGTTGGTGCAGCCTTCCGTGGGAGAAATGGGGTGTTAATAGAACATAGGTTCTATTGAGAGTGTCATATCTTCAGTCAAAGATGAACTTCCAATATGTAATCGCCAAGTGCTTTGTTGAAGTTTATTGAACCAGTAAGAGAGAAACTGAATTGTAGATTAACACTTCTCATTCATTCATTCATTCATTCCAAAGTATGTTGTGATTTGAACCTGTCGTGTGTTAAGCGCTGGGCTTAGTGGGACTAAGGAGGTGACAATTCAAGATGGGAGGAAGACAAGGGGGCTAGTTAATAGCTGTTCATTCCATTGGTTTCTGAAAGTTCAAGGTCCATGTCACTTCTCCTGAAGCTATGTACTTTTGCTCCAATAAAATCCAACCTCCTTATGTGCTGGTCGGAGATATGGGACTCTCTTGAGGATTATACAACTGTAAGAGATGTATATATTTAGTGAGTGAATATCTCCCTGCAGTTTATATGCAGGCTCAACAGCATCCTTCCACCATTGCCCATCCTCCATGACAATTAAGACAGCAGATAAAGGCTTTCACCCACTCCTTTTTTGGGACTTAACAAGGAAATCACCACTCAGGCCTCTTTCATTCCAACCCAGGGCTTGGTCATATCCCACCTGTAGAGGGAGGTTCTCAATTTTAGCTTTCCTGTGCTTCCTGAAGTTCCCATGCAATATCAATGCTGAATTGAGAGCTGGTGGACATGCCAACACACTGGCGTGGCAGGGAACGATTGTGCCACAGCAGATACCGGATGTATATGTGAGAGGCTCAAAGGTTTGTTGCCAGTGGGAACTGTGATGAAGCATACTCACTCAGGGAGTACCGTGGAGCTTTACCCAGGCCAAGAAAAACAAAATCCTTAGTTTATATTAGCTTCATGACACAGCCTCACACAACAGTGAAGCTACCAGCACGTTGGAAACCAAGAGGCTAGAGTTGGAAAGAACATAATCCCCTCCACATCTACCATGAGGTCTCATAGGTGTACCTCTCTTTCATAAAGTTGGACACTGTCTTAGAGGAAGTTATTTAAGCACTGAATCTTTTTTTTTAAATAAAGACTGGGCAATTTTTTTTTTTGAGATGGAGTCTTACTCTGTCACCCAGGCTGGAGTGCAGTGGCACAATCTCGGCTCACTGTAGCTTCAACCTCCTGGGTTCAAGCAATTCTCCCACCCCAGCCTCCCAAATAGCTGGGATTACAGGCACCTGTGACCATGCCCCGCTAAAGACTGGACAATTCTTAAAGGGTCTGTTTGCATTATTGGACCAGAGTAAATTGAAACTGAATTGGGTCTTCAGTCTATTAATTTTCCTGCTATTAAGAGATGGGGGCTCCAGAGAAACAGTAGGTTTTTCATGGACAAAATGAAGCTGTTATCTTTCTGCATCTGAGTAACAGTATGAGCTGAATTTTGAGACCCAGACCCTACAATATGGAGAAGAGTAGGAGGAGATGAAGTTGCTGAAGTTATGGTAAATAAGATAGATAAGTAAGGTAGATAAGAATCCTTAGAGACTTTTGGAATCGCTATAGTTAGGTATACTCAATATTCCTCCACATACATAGATCCATTTTCAGGAAAACAAAGAGCAGGATGGTAGATTAAAAAAAGAGATTTCATTATATTTCAGTAGGCTTGCAGACTGACTTCTTTTATATCCAGAATCCACAGGGAGCACCCAATATGTATGGTGGAGCCATGAAGCATATCTATCCTGGAGAAAGCCCAAAGTATTTCTTTAAAATGCTGACACATCCAGCGTGGCCAACATGGTGAAACCCTGTCTCTACTAAAAATACAAAAATTAGCCAGTTGTGGTGGCAGGCACCTGTAATCCCAGCTACTCAGGAGGCTGAGGCAAGAGAATCACTTGAAACTGGAAGGTGGAAGTTTCATGAGCCGAGATCACGCCACTGCACTCCAGCCTGGGAGAAAAGATTGAAACTCCGTAAAAAAAAAAAAAAAAAAAAAAATGCTGACACATCTAAAGAGAAAGATAAACTGGAATTCCACATCCAGTCTACAACCCATCTCTAGTGTGAAACAGGAGACACTGCCTAACATGCTCATTTTTACATTCAGCAAGCATTTGCTGATGGCCAGCTCCATGTCAGGCACAGCACTAAATGCTGGGGGATACAGTGCGTGGCATATGGCAATTGCCCCACAGATGTTAGTTAAATAAGTGAATGAAAACTATGCTTCCTAGCTGGAGGCAGAGTTACCTCAATAAGGCTTAACCCTAAGGTAGTGGTTCCCAAACTTTGATGCACATTGGACTCTCCACAGGGTCTTTAAAAATGCCAGTGCCTGGTTTCTACCCCCAGACATTCTGATTTAATTGACATGGCATGCAAACTGGGTGCCAAGACTTTTTAAAGCTCCCCAAGTGGTTCTACTGTATGACAAAGTGTAGGAACCACGAGTTTAATGGCCCCTCACTTGGTTATGTGGTCTCCTTCCACAACTCTGGGAGGTGCCTAGCAATTTTGAATGTGAAATTCTATATATTTTTTTTTATTGAACAAGGCCCCCAACTTGAATGATTTTCAGGTGCCACAAAATCTGAATCTGCCCTTCCCCATCCTTGAGGCGGTCTTAGTCCAGTCAGTTGGTTGCTTAGCACAAGCTTTTCAGAAGTGTAATTTGGCTGAAGATGCAGATTAGCAGCCGTCTTATGGCTACCACCACATGACAGCTAAACCATTACAAGCAACAGATGTCATTCTTTGTGGTTTGTCTCTCTTATTTTTTGGCCCATGACCTTAACAGGGATTTTTGCAATGCTTTCAGAGGGAACTCCAGTGTGGAGTGGAAGCATTGGTTGCTTCAAGTGCGAGGTTCTATAGTTTTATTGAGTTTGTTTGTTTGTGAGAGGAGTTTTGCTCTTGTCACCCAGGCTGGAGTGCGATGGCGTGATCTTGACTGACTGCAACCTCTTGCTTCTGGGTTCAAGTGATTCTCCTGCCTCAGCCTCCTGAGTAGCTGGGATTACAGATGCGCAGCACTACGCCCAGCTAATTTTTGTATTTATTAGTAGAGATGGGGTTTCACCATGTTGGCCAGGCTGGTCTTAAACTCCTGACCTCAGGTAATCCGCCCACCTCTGCGTCCCAAAGTGCTGGGATTACACGTGTGAGCCACCGTGTCCAGCCATTTTTTGTATTTGCTATGAGACTGGGTTTCCCCGTTTGCCCAGGCTGGTCTCAAAACTCCTGAGCTAAAGTGGTCTGCTTGCCTTAGCCTCTGAAAGTACTGGAATTACAGGTGTGAGACTTGTGCCTGGCCTGAATTTTGTGTTATATTGATTGGGTTTCATGGTCAGCATAAAATTTTTGCCTTCATAGCATTTCCAGCACAAGGCCTTTGCAAGAAATGCACCATGGTCCTTTTCTGTGTCCCTGGAGTTCTCTGCCTCACTATTCCCCTACCCTTCCTGGAGGAGTTTTCTGGTATCACTTATGAGGCTGATTCAAAGCTCTACAAAAATTGTTCAATGATTTTATTACTGCGGCAAACAATACTGATTTCTGCTGTACACGTAGGCCTGTTGGCAGACGGGATGGTCTGTGCAACTTCCTCTTCTGTGCCTTTGGCCAGGTGCACACCTGGGAATGTGTCTCTGTGACTCATGGAGTGAGCAAACACACAGCTTGAAGGAGAGAAAAGGGAGCTCACTCTGCAGGAGCTGATGCCAGGCTTCAGCGATGTTTGGAAGTGGCTGAACTTGCTAAGTGGCTGGCTGTGTTGCATTTACTCATATCAACTATAAAGTAGAGGCTGCTCTGGGGTCCTCTGAGGTTTCTTATCCCTGGCCAGGCTTGTTGTGAGTCCTGGCCCCTTCGGTATGTCAGACACTTCCTCAGCAGGTCACATCCATGTCATGTGTACATCTGATTATCAGTGGCTTTATTGCCCACTGAGGAAAATGGACCCTCCCTATCCAAGTGACCAAAAAAAGATAGTTTAAGTTCATGGCTGCTGCTCTCTGTAGGGAGGGCCTGGGGCTTTATTGATTACCTTCTGCCACAATGGAGCCTGTAAAGTCTTCTAATATCTGGCACCCATGAGGAGGTGCCCCTGATTAGTGTCTTCCAGGTGGGGTATGGAGCATTAATGCTATGTAGATAGGATTTTCCCAAAGATGAGAGGAAGCTCGCTCCTTCTGTTCATTTGGAACTCCAGGTGCGGCATTCTTTGTCTCTCCACATGGTGTATTTTCTTCTTTTAACTCTCCCAGATGGTCACATTTGGATTCTCTCAGAGTCTTTTTGATTTCCATGAAAGCTTGGCCACACTACCTTAAGCTCAGTTGAAGAAACCAACAAGGGAGGTTAATCATCACGTTTGCTCATTTCCCCTGATGTAGACTTATCATATCCTTTTGTAAAAGTTTCAGAGATCGTTAATTTGACAAATGGTACTCGCTTTGCTTTCTGCAGTCCCAACAAATGCTGTCGAACTTGTGCGAGAAAAGGCTTGTGGCACTATATGAGCAGGGTGATAATGCCTCTTTGAACAACACAAAGCAAACATTAAGACAGCAGACGCTGAGGGAAAGCAAGTGTGCCCAAGCAATGGGGCCTATTTCCCCAAGTACAGTTGATTCTCATGCTAGAAGATAGTCTTCCTCACCCCTAAAATCGGAGTAGCCAGCACTTCCTAATGATCCAGACCATTCTTTGTTTTTATATTAATGGCATTTTTGCACAGTTTGCTTTATTAATTTGAGCAAGAATGTTGCATGGTACAACTCCAGGGGGCACCATTCACGCCGTCTTTAATGTAAATCATGCGTCATCGTCTTAGAATGTCTTGGCTCTTCCAGATGGTATTGGGTGCTTTCATAATTTGTCACTAAAGGATTAGGAGGTTTCTATATGATTCAGAAACCAAAGTTAATGAAGTCCTAAACACCCGAAGGAACTCAAAAATGAAATATATCCTTTGGGTTCCTTAATCTACTTTTTGAAATGTTGTGGTACATTGCGGTAAAATGTTTCCTAGGATAAGTGAGGCCTTAGATTCTGTTCCCCCTCTGTCACTTACTGTGTGACTTTTGGCAAGCTGTAATGCATAGCAAATGAAAGGCTTTGTCATGATCAATACCTGTTGGGCCATTTTGCTCAATGTGTTTGAAATGGCCGCAAGCCAACAATTCGGGAGGTAATGTGTTGAAGCAGAGATGTTCAAGTGATAAATAGGGTTTCCAGTTGTAATTTTTAAAAGAGTAATTGAGAATTGAAGGGGACTTGGAATGAGATTTGTGTAATGCTGTGTGTAAACAGACTTGGACACCACTCTTCCCGTAAAGCCATTTGGGTGTTACCCGATATGAGAGCTCGCTGAAGATGTCATGTTGTGAAGATTACTGTGCTTTTTGCAGGGAGATTTGGTAGATCTGGATCTTGAGGACTCAAGAGATTATGTCCTGGCCTAACCTCTCTCCTCCATCCCTTTGCCTCATCAAATTAATTTCAATTTGAACATGGATAGAAAGCCATATGGCTTCTAACATCTGAGGTCTTGAAGAAGCAGCCTCTGTTTCATACACATGGATGCATAAATGGAGCTTTGACTTTCCTGATTAAGGATTACAGAGAGCATTTTGTTTTTGTTATCATGTCTTGAATTTCTCTCACGTCTCACATAGATTTGCTTTTTTCTTTTTGTTTTTTTTGAGACAGAGTCTCAATCTGTTGCCCAGGCTGGAGTGCAGTGGCACAATCTCCGCTCACTGCAACCTCCGCTTCATGGGTTTAAGCGATTTTTGTGCCTCAGCCTTCCAAGTAGTTGGGACTACAGGTGCCCACCACCAAGCCCAGCTTCATTTTTGTATTCATATATTCCTTCTCAACAAGCATGTATTGGATAATTACTTATTAAGAGCCTTCTCTGTAATAGGCACTATGCTGGATTCTGCCCTAGAGGTGAAAGGCACAGTTCTTGCCCTGAAAGAGTTTATGGCCAAGGAGAGAAACAAAGGAACAAATACAATGTCATTGACAGAAGTAACCTTAAGGAGCATTCCCATGGCAACTGTGGTTTCTGGAAAATGGTTGTAGCTTGTGACAGGGATCTCCTTCGAGCAAATGATAAGATCTAAGCCAAGCATGTACATATTCATTCACTGGAGTTAAAATTACGTTTCCTCTTAGAAGAGGTAGTATGATGAGTAAAACAAATAGCACAGGGCTGAGAGAGAGAACAGGTGGTTTCTAGTTCATGTTATGCCATTTACAAGCCATGTAACTTTAGATAAGTTACTGAACCATCTGAGTCTCAGTTATTTTAACTACCAAAGTAAACAATATAAATCAAAGTACTTTGCAAAATGTAAAGCACTATATACATTTTAGAGACTGATATCAGAAAAAAACCTTCAGTTTGCTGTATGCACACAATAGATAGCTGAAGAATAGTAAGCACAACTTTCACTTTAGGCCTCATTTTTTCCCTGAAAGGACATTTTTCTTAACCATACACATAAATCACATTGTAATGTCCAAAACTATTCTTTTTACCTAAATTTCCAGTCACAAGACAATTAGCATGCATTTTAAACTCTCAGTTTGTATGTTAGCATGGTATTACAATCTCTACAGATCAGCCTAAGAATGATTTTGGAGAGAGTGATTTTTCCTGAGGTGTGCATGGTGTGTGGCAAGGCTGCACTTTGCTTTGATTTCACTGCACAAAAAAAGGAAAGTTCTCTACGCTTTCCATATACCACATACTCATATTTGATTTACTTCTTAAGTGACTCAACACTAACAATTCAATATGACTTTTACTGTCTTAGAAGTATAACATCTTGGGATTATAACTTTTAAAAAATAATTGGACAGATCGTGAATGCTAACGTTCCTTTCCAAACCCTGGTAAGGTATTCGGATTAAGGGTTAAAACATGTATTAAATGTTCCTTTCCAAACCCTGGTAGGATACTTGGATTGGGAGTTAAAACATGTATTAAATGTTCGTCTCCGTGATATTATACTTTGTTGAAATTTACTGAGGTACCATAAAGAAAGTAGAGAGGAAGGAAACTTGCAATTGCTGAGTACTTATTGTGTGCTAGGACTTGATCTAGGGAATTTACATACATGTATTATCTCATTAACACAATTCTCACAAGGGAGATAATATTATCTCTATCTTTTCTGGATGAAGAAAGGTTTAGAGAAGTTAAAAAACTTGTTGATGCTCACACGGGTAGTAAGTAGAAGAATTGGAATTTGAATTCATATTTGTCTGATAATAAAGCCCTCCCCCATTTTTACCTAAAAATGGTTCCTTTTCTACATCTATAATACACGAACATATAAAATGCTGTACCTGTTTTACTTACCTTCCCAAGGCAAGATATGAAATGACAAAGACAGCAAGACTCTAGAATGGAAACACTTGGACCTATGAGCATTTTGAAGTATAATACTCATGCTATCTTTCTGGGAAAAAAATATTCAAGGACTTACTTCAAGAAAATAAAAAGTATATTCATGGTATAGAAAAACAGTAACTTATAGGTCAAAAACCTATGGTTTAATATAAAAGGAGTCAAGCTTCAGGTAGGATGGTTCCAGGTGGTTTCTCTTCATCTTTCACTAGATACCACACTGGCGTCACCCTCAATAAGGCTTCTTCACTAGATGACTTCCGCAAACTTTAGGCTTTTATCCCCCAAAGTTGAAGATAAGAAACTGTCTTCTAAATTGCAAACAGAAGTCTTGGACCTGATTCTTACTGGTCCAAATTGGGTCATGTGCTCATTGTTGAACCAATTAATCTGGCCAAAAGCTATTGATCTTCTCATTGGCCAGTCCAGAGTCCTGCAACTGTGCTAGAAATGGCGGAGAGGGCAGGAGGAGTAGAAGTAAGTTCAACCAAAGCAAATGGACTGAGACGGAGAGGAAGAAGAAAACCAGAGTTTTTTCAACGAAGGAAAGGGAATAGATGCAGAACACTAAAAACAGTAATGTCCAGTGACAGTGGTCAATAATAATTTAATTGAACATCTAAAAATAACTATAAGAGGTGGGGCATGGTGACTCATGCCTATAATTCTAGCACTTTGGGAGGCCAAAGCAGCCGGATCACTTGAGGTCAGGAGTTCAAAACCAGCTTGGCCAACATTGTGAAACCCCGTTTCTACTAAAAATACCAAAGAGTTAGCTGGGTGTGGTGGCCAGCACCTATAATCCCAGCTACTTGGGAGGCTGAGGCAGGAGAATTGTTTGAACCCAGAAGGCAGAAGTTTCAGTGAGCTGAAATCATGCCACTGCACTCCAGCCTGGGCAACAGAATGAGACTCCGTCTCAAAAAATAAACAAACAAAACCTATAAGAGTATAATTGGATTGTTTGTAACACAAAGGATAAATGCTTGAGGGGATGGATATGCCATTTTCCATTATGTGATTATTACACTTTTCCTGCCTTATCAAAATATCTCATGTACTCCATAAATACACCTACTATGTACCTACAAAAATTAAAAATTAAAAAACCCCTGTAATGCCCTCTACAAACAATGAACTGACAAACCAGGAAAATTGTTAGTAAAGATCAAATAGTCACTAATGAGGTTAATGTAATATTTGATGCAATTGTTAAATGTTAATGTACTAACAACTTGTAAATAAAATTCCAGATGCTTTTAACACATATTTGAGGCTCAGTAAATATTTGTTGAATGAACAAATGAGACATTGGAAGGTTTGTGGGGGTCGGAGGCAAGGGAAAAGGGAAGTAAGAGCATTCCAAATGCTTTGTCTTGTTAAGGAGAGAGGTTGTAAATACTGAGTAATCTTGGTGTTGATAGGAATATATACATTTAAATATGTTTGTTAATCATTTGAGGATAATTACTATTGCACTAGGAAAAAGATGTAGAATTTTTAAACCACTGGATTTTTAAAAAAGGACCAGAGAAAATTTGATCAAGCCAGCGAAGGTCAGATTGAGAAAGAAAAAGAAAGAAATCAAAATACATTTTAAGACTCAAAACACCAATAATATGAATGGGATAGATTGCATTATTAAAAGATTCTATTTGGAGGCAAAATCAGTTTTGTTTTTACAAGGGACAAACTTAACACAATAAAGGCAGGGATAAAAATTAAGTAATAACAAAATAGCAGAAATTGCAAAGCAAAGAACAGAATCAAGGGGAAAAACATTAAAAAGACACTTGGGATAGTTTATAACTATAAATGACACAATTAATAAGACGTAACCCTAAGCTTTAAAATAAACAATAAGAGCAACTAACTATGTTAAGCAAATTTTGTTAGACATACCAAGAGTGATTATTTAAAAAGTTGTAGGAAAGTTAAACATCTCTCAGAAATGGAAAGCTAAGTAAAAGAAAAATAATAGTAAGGACATAGAGGATATGAATAACATTTTACATTGTTGACTTTATATATTTGTTTTTTAAAAATAAAATCTAGCACCATATGCCAAGCAGTATTTTAAATGCTTTATAAATATGAACTTATTTAATCCTCATAATAATCCTCTGAGACAGAAATTTTACAGATTGAGAAACCAAGGCATGGAAAAATGAAATAAGTTGCTTGAAGTCACACAGCCAAGTAAATGGCAGGACTGCATTTGTCTTCACAGTTCATGCTTTTAATTCCTATACTCTAAGTGCACACATATATTGACCTTTGTACTCTATGGTAAAGACTATTTGGGCTCTCTATATTTGGTTTTTATCTTCTTCTTGAGCTTATGGGAAGACTATGTTTAACAACCCTCTTGTAGTAAGGAAGAGTGAAGTGATTAGTGATAGCCAATGAGGTAAATGTCAAAGCACTTAAAAGCTGGTATTTCATCTCATAACTCTCTTCTTTTTTGGTGACAGCCATGGATTAAGATGGCAGAACCACAAGATGGAAATTGCCTGCACACAGAGAACCACATGGAGAGGAGTTGCCCTGGAGAGTCACCCAATGTATGTTGAACTTAGGGTGAAAGTGAAATAAGCCTTTATTGTGTTAACATAATAAAGGAGAATTCGTCATTGCAAGTGTGTTTGCTCTATCCTGATTGTTACATACTCCAAAATAGAAATGTTACATTCTTTTCAAATTAAATGGAACATCCAGATAATTAGATGATGTGATAAGTCACAGATAACTTTTCCAGTCATCCAGAAGCTCCTGTATATGCGCTCTCTCAATCACAACTCCTGCCTTTCCCCAAAACAAACCACTACCCTGATTTTTATAAAAGTTGCTTATTTTTAAAAAGTGCCATTATTTTTTTCAGGCACATTTTCAGATGATATGATGATATGCCTGGGAAGTCAAGAGACTTACCTGACTGGCCTAATAGAACTAATGGGTTCAGCAAGATGAACTTTGCTCCTACAATCACTCTCTTACTTTCCTTATTTCTTCTGCCCTACTAGAACATTCTCTCTCTAGGTTGCTTACTTTAAAAAAACAAAAACCAAAAAAACCCTCCCTTTACCCCACACTTCTTTCCATTTTTCTGCTCCCCTTTACAATGAAACTCTCAAAAGATCTCTGTGACCTAATCTCATCTCTGTCCCTGTTAACTGGATTCCCTCTGCCCTACACCACTGAAATTGCTCATCAACGATCCCAGTGCTGTCTCTGATGCTGAATCTATTGATTACACCTCTGTCCTCAACTTGAAGTAGCATTCAAGGTAACTGATGAATCCTTCCTTCTTAAAACACTTTCTCCTCTTGGTTTCTGTAACATTACATTCACCTTAGTTTTCTCCCTCCTTGGTGTCCACTCTGAAGAACCTCTGAACCTTGATGTGCTCCAGGGTCCAGTACTGGCCTCTTTCTTGTCTCTCTGTATATTCTCTCCATAGGAAACTTCATCCAGTCTCTCTAGCTCTGTCACCCAGGTTGGGGTGTAGTGGCATAATCATGGCTCACTGCAGCCTCAAATTCCTGGGCTCCAGTGATCTTCCCACCTCAGCCTCCAGAGTACCTGGGACTACCATGCCTCCCTAACTTTAAAAAATTTTTTTATAGAGACAGAGTCTCACATTGCTGCCTAGTCTGGTCTCGAACTTCTGGGCTCAGATAATTCTCCCACCTCAGCTTCCCAAAGTGCTGGGATTACGGGCATGACCTACCCTGCCCTGCCTATATACTATCTCTATAATATGATCGTTATGCCAGTGACCTCTAGATTTATATCTGCAGCCTCTTTCTGAATTTTAGAGCTCTATTTAATGCCTACATGACATCTTCATTTGGTTAGCTAGGAGGCATCTCAAATCTAACAAGTCCAAAACAAACTTGATTTTCTCCTCCCTGCAAAGCCTGCTCTTCGTCTTCCCAGTCCTCATCTTTGTAAGTGGAATGACAACCTACCCAATTGCCAAGTAAAAAGCCTAGGAGTCATTCTTGACCCCCTTTCCCTTACCATCCCCTTACCCTGCCGTGAGCTGAATCCTAGTGACTCCATCTCACAACCATGTGCTCAGTTGGTCTTCCGTTCTCCTCATCTCCACTCTACGCTTGAACTTAGCCAAGAGGCCAAGAAGTGATTCCTCATCTCCACTCTACCTCCACATCCATCACTGTATCTCAGCCAGAACTCTTCAGTAGCCTTTCAACCCATCTCCCTGCTTCCACCCTTACTCCTTGCCTCACAACTAATCTCCATCTGTCTGGCTTAGAGCTTGGAAGAAAGAGAAGGGTGTGATTTGGAGACCCCCTTGAACTCCAGCCTAAAAGCTTGATTTGACTTTATAAAAACAAATTTTAAAAGTTTTGAGATACAAGACATCTGAAATGACGTTAAAGGCAAATGAAAGGCTTGGATGACAGTGCTGCATATTGCAGACAGTTCATATCCATATATTGAGCAGTGAGCAGTGAAATAAGTTCACATGTGAAAGAATGTCTGAAAAGATGCTTGGCTCTACTAATAATTAGAAAAACGCTAATTGAAAAATTAGATACTTATTTGTGCTATTGAGATTGTCTAACATTAAGGCAATAAAGAACATCCTCTGTTGACAAGGACGGGGATGTTTTATTTTCCTTTGAATAGGAATGGAGAAAAGAGTCTCTTATACTGTGTTACATATACAGTCCTCTGGGGTAGGAGGTAATCGACTGACTGCTGAACCAGTGAATACCTATTTCAGTTTTTTTGCTTCTGTGTCGTGTTGTTCACAATAGCACATTACATGATTTTTTGCTAATATAGAATGCTTCTCTCCTTGCAGCTTTAAATATTTTTAAATTAGAGGGGCACTGAACACTTCTCTTCTAAAAAGTTCAACTGTTGCTCTGCCTCAAGGAACAGGGGAAGGCACCAAGAGAATAATGATGCAGGACTGGGCTATTAACAGCCCAGAAGCACAGAGAGGTGTGGGAGGTGAGGGATTCCTGCTTTGGGCTCCAACAGGCGAGAAGCATTGCAGTCCTGTAGCAGGTCATTATGTCGATGATAGACGTTATCTTGGTTTGGAGGGAATGTCCACCTCTGGATTGTTCAATGTTAGTCAGACTTCTGATGGCCTAACATTCACTTAATTAAAACACTAGTCAGATACACTCAGAGATTGAGGCGTGCGAGTCTCGGGGCGCAGGCGGGCGCGACTGCCAGCAGCCTGCCGGGCTCAGGTGTGTCCTGCACAGCAGGGCATCCTTAGGCCCGGAAACGCGGTAGAATGACTCTCTGCCTTTCATGAGAAAAGGGTACCGTTGGTGTTAGCTCAATCAGAGCGTTGCTTTGCAAACAAAATGCATATGTATTTGATTTTTATGCTCCCCGCAGCCTGCCAGGAGGACGCCCGCCGGCCCTCCCTTCTCATTGGCCGCTGCCCGGCTGCCCCCGGCTCCCATTGGCTCGCTCCGACGCCCGCTTCTATAAGAGGCCCGTAGCGCGGGGCCGCGGGCCGACCCAGCCTGCAGCTAGCGGCGCTCGAGGTGAGTGAGACGGCCGGTTTCGCCGGCACCCGGGACCGCTTTCGAGGCTTTGGCGGCGTCGGCAGGCGCGGGGCTGGGCAGAGTCACCCTCCTGAGAGGTAAATTGGTGGTCTTGCGGAGTCGGATTTGGGAAGTCGGAGTTGTACCCCTGTGGGCGCTTACTCTTCTTTCCTCCTACGCTCTCTGTGGAGAGAAGACACTTTTTTTTCCTCCAGTGTGCCAGGAACAGACTCTTTGCACATAATCAGATTTCACCTTCACAGCAAACGCTGATAGGTCTTTCCTGAGTCCCCAGGTGAGGAAACGGGTTCAGAGTCGAACCCAAGTCTGTGTGACTTTTCTATGTTGACAGAAACACAAACATTTCTTCCTTCCCTTCCTCTCCATCAAGGGGCAATATCTCTTTTTGTTTTTCTCCTCCCATAAAGGGAAGCCTCCCTTAGACAGCCTCCCACCAAAGAAGAGGGAGTTTCAGAGGCAAAGCTTCTCAGCATCGCACTTACCCTCATCACCACCATCCCAACAGACGGCTAGGAGCTTGTTGCAAGGTCGCAACTGGCAAAAAGGACTAAGTCCTTGTGGTCCTTAACTAGAGCCAGTTAAGAGTCCAGGTAAACTTAACCTTGCATTTGGCGTTTGATTTTCAGAGATTTAACATGAACTCCCCATTGATGTCCCACTCTACATGGCTTAGGGGGAAAAAGACTAGAGTTGAACTTGCTAACACAGGAAAAGTTTGTGCCTGTTCATATTTTTATAAAAGAGGGGGAGTGGAATTTCAATATCAATATTTCTGTAAAGTTATAGTCTGTGGTTTACATATGTTATCACTGAGGTCCATCTGTACATGTATTATTAGATTTTCTTCAGGTAGAGATGTGTCTTCTATTTCCATTTCTCTGCCAGTGCCTTTATTTCCTGGAATACTGTTTTTCATGAGTAGTGTTTTCTTTTGTATTTCATCTCCACTTTCATCTTCATTCCTACTCCTTATTTAGAAAAGAAAATCAAGACTCTCTAGAGGATTCTCTCCTTCTGAAATAATCCTCCTTGAAGTTTTTAGTTCTGTCTTCAAATAATATCCATGCTTTCAGAAGACTAATTCAGTAGTGCTTTGTGCTTCCTGGATCAGGTAAATGTAAATTACACTTGTTTTACTGATTAAACTAAGGGGAGAAAAGACTTGATCATTGTATACACCTTGAACTCTACCAAAGGTCAGGTCTGTTGATCTTCTGAGTGTCTTCTTGGTATTTTTTTCCCCTTATTTGCAGTGGTGTGTCCTGCACAGCAGTGCATCCTTAGGTCAGGAAACACAGTAGGAGAATGACTCTGTCTTTCATGAGAAAATAAAATACGTATGTATTGATGAGACACCAATTCAAACAAGTGTGACCTATTTTATCTTCCCAGGTTAGTATTGTGGGTTTTTTTCCATGAAAGAGTAGGAGGGGATAGGTAGGTCGAAGGGGGAAAGGGAAATGTAACAAGACAAAATATTGAGGTTCTGAAAAGGGTTTGAGGGTAATTGAATGGAGGAAAAAAGAACTGATGCCTCATAAGGTCTGTCAACCAGGCAAAGTTACGACCAAGTTTTAGTAATGATCAAAGATCTATGTCCTGCAAGATTATTTTGGGGTGGGGGGAGCAAAAATGAGAGTGAGAATTTTCTTCTAGTTTCTTAGGAAAAGTTCCTGTTGAAAACCTTCATTCTTACCTTGACTTAAACAAAGAGGAGTGTTTCCACATCTTTTTTTTTTTTTTTTTTGAAATAGAGTCTTGCTCTGTTGCCCAGGCTGGAGTGCAGTTGCACAATCTTGGCTCACTCCAATCTCCACCTCCTGGGTTCAAGAAATTCTCCCTGCCTCAGCTTCTGGAGTAGCTGGGATTACAGGCCCACACCATCACGACTGGCTAATTTTTGTATTTTTAGTAGAGATGAGGTTTCCCTACGTTAGCTAGGCTGGTCCAGAAGTCCTGACCTCAGGTGATCTGCCCACCTTGGCCTCCCAAAGTGCTGGGATTACAGGCATGAGCCACTCACATCTTCATATAATAATGTATGTCTTTAAATAAATCAAAATAATATAAATTTCTTGCATATCATAAATTTCAGTTAATATATCCTTCACCCTCCTCTCCCCACACTCACTAAGATATTGGCACAAAACTTGATCCATGCCAGAATCAGGTAAAGAAAAGGATTATGAACCCCAAAGGGATGGAACCATGACTGTTAGTACCTTCTTATAATATCAAAGTCCAGGAAAGCTTAGGGGCCAGTTTTGAAAATGGAAGGAAATCCTTTTTTTTTTTTTTTTTTTTTTTTAAAGAAAAGACAGGGTTTCGC
>CAUYLG010076902.1:0-23872 GCA_963573385.1 Cacajao melanocephalus
CTTTCTATAAGCCCTTCACGCATCTCCTGCTTTAATAAGGTTTATCATGAGACATTCTTTAGGACTGCAGTGATTCAAATAAAATGTTCTTGGAAGAACACTTGCCCAGTAGTGACATCTCCACCAATGAACTGACAACAATTCTCTGGAACCAATGAATTCTATGTCTAGGCTGCTTCTATAAAACTCTCTGTTTTTTGCTAATGAAAGCTTCCCTTTGCCCTTCCCTCACAGATGCACTAGTGGCTTGCCATTCCATGCATTCCAGATTATAATCCTTGATTCTTATCCCTGAGTAAACTCAATAGACCACAGAGATCATTTTCTCTAGTGTCTTTTTTTTAGGTTGACAACAGAGATCTATAGTAAGATATTTATGAGAAATTGGCTCACGTGCTTATGGAGTCTAAGAAGTCTCACCATCTGCTGCCTGTAAGCTGGAGGCCCAGGAAATCTGATGGTCTGGTTCTAGTCCAGACTCAAAAGTCTTGTAACTTAGGGAGTCAATGATGTAGTCTCCGTCTGAGTCAGAAGCTGAAGAAACAGTAACACCAACGTCTGAGGGCAGGAAAAGGTGCAGATGAGGGCAGGCTCTGGTGTCCCAGCTCAGGGAGGTAACAGATTTACCCTTCCTCCACCTTTTTGTTCTCTTATTGGTTCTTTTTCTCTGAGAACCCAAAATACAAAAATGCAACATCAGATAGTATTAAGTGGAGACAGAAGTCCAAATAAAGTAGCAGACAGGTCATCATGTGAAATCTGGAGGAAAAGTATACCCAGTTGAAGAACCAAAGTACAAAAGCCCTGAGGTACAGGCAAGAGTGACATGTCCACCATTTTCCTACCTTGGTAAAACAAAATAAGAAAAACAAAAACAAAATCACACACACACACACACTTTACAACAATTTGGAATGGAAGAGAAAATACTAGACACCATGAAGGTAACTTTCTCCTCTAGCCAAGCCCAAGGGCTATCCAGCTGCAATTTACTATTCTCCACACCCATTAACAGGAGAGAATAAATTGACTTTTAATACTGGTATCTATTAATTACTAAGCACCTACCATATATCACAGTGTGAGGCTATTTATATATACAATTGCATTAAGTCCTTGCAACTGTCAAATGCCATAGGAATTATTATTTCCATTTCATGCATGAGGATTCCAGAGCTTGTCTTGTTTCCTAATACCTAATTCTTATACCCTTTGCTGTTTTCAAGGACAGATGCTACAGATACATCCTGGCACAATTTGAATTTGGAATAATTATTGTTTTCCTCTCTTACCTGATCTGAGACTAGGCTAAGTGTGACAAAAAGCCATTTATCTCGTACTGATATAAAGTTTGTTTGTGTTATAACTTTCCTGTGTTTTAATGATGTATTAGAGTGCTGTTCGACAGGGTTAGTCAATAAATCCCCACACAGTATGTCATGTGAATCATCATATTGCTTTTTGAAAATCTGTTCTCCTATAGGAGAAAATATAGATATGTGCTAATAATGGTACATCAATTATTAATTCTTAAAATACACATTAGCTAGGTTTAAAGTCCTATTCATACATACAAAATGTCAGAAAGATTAAAAGCAAAGGTTGCAATTCCTGAGAATAACCTCTATTCTAATTTTCCTACGCTAAGAAAAATTTTCTCTTAGTGGTTCTATTAGTTTCCTACTCCTGCTGATAAATTGCTACAAACTTAATGCCCTAAACAACAAAAACGTATTTTGTTGCATTCTGCAAGTTAGGAGACCAAAGTAGGTGTCAGTGGGCTGCAGTCAAAGCGTTGGGGGAGCTGTCTTTCTGGAGACTCCAGGGGAGAATCCGTCTTCCTGACTTTTCCAGATTCTAGAATTTACTCATATTTCCATGGCTCACAGCCCTCTGCCATCTTCAAAGCCAGCAATGGCCAGCTGAGTCTTTCTAACGTCAACTCACCCTGAATCTTCCACTTTTCAGGACCCTAGTGATTACATTGGATGACCTGGATAAACAAGCTCATTGACCTATTTTAACTTTAGTGATTAGCTACCTTTACTATACCCGCAACCTGAATTCACCTTTGCCCCGTCAGGTAACATTCATCGATTCCAGGGCTTAAGAGCGTGGGCGTCTTTTGGGGGTCATTATTTTGTCTACCACAGTGATTTTCATTCAAATTTATTCAATTAAATTTTGCTTGTGGTTATGCTCTCATAAAACAGAGGTATTTTGAAGGACTGCTGTGACTAGAGAGGTGCTGTATTTCTCCTCCCAAGGTCTGAATATAACCTGTATAGCTGTTTCCTTTTTTATTTCCAATATACACAACAGATTTCCATTGATTCTAAGGTAAAAATACACAATTTGGTTTAATGGCTCAGATTTGAACTGTAGCATGGTAGCATGGTAGTCTCTTAAAAAGTTTTTTAAATAGCATAGAATTTGGGAGGGGGTTAGACTTGAAGACTGCAATGTCCGTAGACTTCAAGGTCTCTGAGGAGAATGATGACTTCACTGCCCATAAATCAGCATCTTTCTATTGATTTAGTATCACTGTGAGTTGGGTAGAGTTAGGCAGCTTGCTGATGGTTATTTCTTTTCAACTTTGCCGAATATAACACTTTCTTATCTATTTCAGCGGTTCCCAGCAATTCTTAAAACAGCTTTACAGTTTCTAAGTCATGTTTCAATAAAAACAGTCCCAGTGCCCCAAAGTTATAAACTGATTGCAAAAGACAAGTGGTACACGGAAGCAAGAGGCAACATTAACAACAAAAACAACAACAAAACTCGTGTTCGTTCTCCTCTCAATCTTCTGTTCTTTTCTCCCCTCTGTTGCATCAAATGGGCCGTTATTGTGGTGGCAAGGTGAACAACTCATGGCCTAGAAGGCTTCTTGTCCTTTCAGGATCTTTTCACCTTGTGCAGAACCTGCTTGCCTTGGTTATCTATGTAGATCTATGCATTCATGGGCCATCTAGAATGAATGACTGAATAGATGCTTTTGTTTTTGAACAATTATATTAGCTCTTCCACAGCACTGTGTAGTTGTGTCTGATCCTTGAAAATGATCATAGGTTATTTTCAAATTCTCACAGATTTTTTTTATTTATTGTACATATTTATGGGGACATCTGCAATTTTGTTACATGTATAGATTGTGTAGTGGTCAAGTAGGGGCCTTTCGGGTATCCTTCACCAAAATAACCTACATTGTACCCATTAACTAATTTCTCATCATCCACTCCTCTCTCATGGGCCAGCCTTCCAAGTCTCCATTGTCTATCATCCCACCCTCTACATCCATGGATAAAGGTTATTTAGCTCCCATTTATGGGCAGGAACATGTGATACTTGACTTTCTTTGCCTGGCTTGATTCTCTTAAGATGATGAACTCCAGTTTCATTCCAGTTGCCGCAAAAGACACCTCACAGAATTTTAAATGCTTATATATACACCCCCTTTGGTGTTTGCTACACAAAACTAGCAAACCCCTTTGTATTTGCCTACACAAAACTAACAAACCTTTGTGAAATGTAACATACAGGAAATATGATCATACCCAATGCTGCAGGCAATGATGCAGATGCAATATGCAAATCCATGAGGTAGACCCACGTATTTCAGATCCTGACCTTGATCTCAGGTTTACTTATTAGACCACAGACCAAAGATTCCCACAGATGTCCCCACCGATTTCACCACTTTTTCCTCTTGTCCCACACACTCTACTCCAAAGTCACCCTCCTCTGGAGGATAGTCATCTGAGATACTTCAGCGACACTGCTCACCTTGGAAAACCAGATGACAGGAGTCATCAGTTAAGTCTGTAGACAGTGAGCATCTGCTGGCCTGGATGGTGTGGTGGGCAGAAGACAGGACCTAATAGGAGCTTTTCATGGTTCCAGCTCCAAACTTCTAACCATGCCAGTCCATGTTGCAGGTTCCTATTCTATTTATGCTCAAGGCCACATGATTTACACTTACAGTCTCAGGTGCTTCTTGTAACACTGTCTCCTCCAATTTTTTGATAAGCCAATGCTTTTTTGATGGCCCCCAAAATGCCTTTATCCTAGGCATTTTTATGTTCTCCAAAATGCCTAGGATAAAGTAGTACACAGAATATTATTTGACACCTGTTTTAGAATATGTGGCATTATTCTGTTTCAACCTTTGCAACTAATATTCACACACGCAGATGAACTGATGAGCATCTGGCCTCTCTTAAAACTACAGCTTGGACAACTGGGCTCTTCCTATGAAAGACTTTAAAACTCCTCCTGTGGTTAAATACCAGCTAAGCAAGGATGACTTGTTGTCTTCTTTTGATCATTCAAGCTGGGAGCCTCAGCCTTGTCAGGCAAATTGTAGTAGAGCTGCGGGACTTCCTCTTTTCATAGTAGAGGTTGGAACCCTGCAATCAATTCAGCAACAATTCTGAGATTTAATTTGCTATGTCTCGAGTGAAATCACTGAATCTATTATTACTACAAAGCATTGGAGTCTAGTCTCGCTTTTCAAATGCATTATAAATGTGAACACTGCCGTGTAATTCCCATTCTACTTAATATATAATGCTTCTCACTTCTCACTGTTTAGTAGAAACTGATGTCTGTAGTGCTCTCTTCTACAGAAGAGTCTTTGTAGTGACTTTACTTCTCAGATTTCTGGGAAATGCCATGAAGAGACTTCTGAATATGCCACATTATGTTCTTACTTGGATTTGATGCAGTCTAGAAAAGATAAATTTTCATATCCTTATAAAATAAGCAAAATTATATTCAAATTCATAGCTTTTATATGTATTATCCAGCAGGAATATATAAAATAATAACCACTCTCTATAGTCAGAATGGTAGGAGCATAATCGGTATTTTCTCTAAGTGAGAAATTTCCTGAGAGCATGCCTTTGGAACACTGGCACTGCTAATGCTGTCTGTAGTGATGGGTCCTTCCCATTGCTTGTTTTTCCCCTTAATTTATCTTCTCATTCAACCCATTTACATATTTTTAATCTCAATATATAAATAACTGATCAGTAGCAATTTTATCAAATTTTTTAATTTAAAAAAGCCTTCATCTCTGTCAGCTTACTTACACCACTGTGGGCTTTTCCCATTCTTGCCTTGTTTTCTAGAAAAATTCATTTAGGCAAAATACCTTTAAATCTTCTGATCAGTCATACATTGAATACTCTCAAAAACAAAAGGTAGTGAGATGAAGCATCCTGAAACAGAGTAATTTTAAAAAGTAGAAGAGAAAGCTGCATTTCCTAGACTTTCGTGTTGTTAGAATATCTTACAGTCTCACCTCCACACAGCAAAGTGAACAAACGACATTATTGCTTTTAACAAAGGAATGGACTTCTTAAAAGACCTCCAAGAATTTTGTCCTTTGTTAGTGGAAACTCACAGTCAAAATATGAATTAATCTACTCTGTTAGATCAAATGAGTTAATAAGATGACTGAGTCTAGAGGAAAAATAGAAAAAATAAGCATAACACTATTATTATTATCAATAATGGGAAAGGATTATTGTCATTCCTGTAAGACAGAAAAATGGCTACATAAATAATAAAGAAGAATTCTTAATTCAAGTGAAATCATAGTAATATGCTCCATGATTTTTCTTTTTAGTATTATTTGCACTGGAAGAAGAAATGGATACCCCAACAAGAAATTCTAATTACATAATTCATCAAAAATATCTATGGAATTGTTGTGGTTAATATAAATTTGGATTATAACTTTTAAAAATTTAATGAAGTTACTGTGCTTGTACTATGTTTCAGACACTGGGCAATGAATAAAACATTCCTGCTAAACTCAAGAGATGTACAGAATTACGGATTTAATAATCACCACAGTGGAATTAAAATATACAGAAGGGAAAGGAACCAACACACATGTGGGAAATGCAGTATTTCGCTGATTTTTAAAATCTCTGTGCTCTTATAAACCCACAACACCTAGCACAGCACAAAGTCGGCCTTAGGTAGTGAGCTCTCCCTCCCTTATTCTAGATGCCACTCTCTCCAAACGGAGTAAATCTTTCCACTGACAGAAGGACCAGTCTTCAGTCAGGAGTAGCCATGCAATCCTATGAGAATCACCAACTACATGCAAATACATATTGCCTGACTTGAGATGCCACGTGAGGTAAGTGAAATTTGATGCCTGATGTGGAAGCCCAACTCTGACAATTTTTATTTATGTGACCCTGAGGAAATAATTAAAGGCTCAGTATCTCCTTTTATAAAGTAAGTAATAATGCCTACTATATTAGCTAAGACATGGAAAAACACAATGCAAAATAGGTCAAATGATAATATAGAAATCTATTTCTCTCCCACACATCTGTTAGAGCTAAGAAATTCTGTGCGGACCTGGCAGCTCCGCAGCCCTGGGGCCCAGGCTGTTTCTACCTTGCTGTGTCCACAGTGCGCTTCCCCCAACTACATGGTCTAAGCTGACTCATTGCCATGTCTGCTGGGCCTGCATTTCAGGTAGTGGGAAAGGGAAAGGAGAAGTGAAGGGTTTAGCTCTTTCATTTGAAGCTAAGACCAAAAAGTTACATTCACCATTTCGTTTTTTTTTTTTTTTTTTAACTTTAGGTTCAAGGGTACATGTGTGGGTTTGGCATGTCATGGGGTATTGGTGTACAGATTATTTTATCACTCAGGTACTGAGCCTAATGCCCAATAGTTACTTTTGCTGATTCTCTCCTTCCTCCTACCCTCCTCCCTCAAGTAGACCCAGTGTCTGTTCCCCACTTTATGTCCATGTGTTCTCATCATTTAGCTCCCTCTTATAAGTGAGAGCATGTGGATGTGGCTTTCTGTTCCTGTGTTAGTTTGCTAAGGATAATGGCCTCCAGCCCCATCCATGTTTCTGCAAAGAATGTGATCACATTCTTTTTTATGGTTACATAATATTCCATGATGTATATGTATCACATTTTCTTTATCCGGTCTATCATTGATGGGTATTTAGATTGAGTCCATGTCTTTGCTATTGTGAATAGTGCTGCACTGAACCTACGTGTCCATGTGTCTTTATGATACAATGAATTATGTTCACTTGGGTATATACCCAAGAATAGGATTGCTGGGTTAAATGGTAGTTCTGTTTTTAGCTCTTTGAGGTATCACCACACTGCTTTCCACACTGGTTAGAAGAACTTACACTGCCACCAACAGTGTATTAGTGTTCCCTTTTCTCCATAACCTCATCAGCATCTGTTATTTTTTGACTGTTTAATAGCAGCCATTCTGACTGGTATAAGATGGTATCTCATTGTGGTTTTAATTTGCATTTTTCTAATGGTCAGTGATATTGAGCTTTCTTTCATATGCTCCTTGGCCATATGTATGCATTCTTTAGAAAAGTCTGTTCATGTCCTTGGCCCACTTTTTAATGGGGTTGTTTGGGGTTTTTGGTAAATTTGTTTAAGCTCCTTATAGATTCTGGACATCTGACCTTTGTCAGATGCAGTTTGCAAATATTTTCTCCCATTCTATAGATCGTCTGTTTCCTCTGTTGAAAGTTTTTTTTGCTGTGCAGAAGCTCTTTAGTTTAATTAGTTACCATTTGTCAATTTTTGCTTTCAATGCAACTTCTCTTGGCATGTTTGTCATGAAACATTTGCCAGTTCCTATGTCCATAATGGTATTGCCTAGGTTGTCTTCTAGGGTTTTTATAGTTTTGGGTTCTATGCTTAAGTCTTTAATTCCTCTTCAGCTGATTTTTTTTTTTTTTTTTTTTTGATATTGAGTCTTTCTGTGTCACCAGGCTGGAGTGCAGTCGTGCAATCTCGGCTCACTGCAACCTCTGCCTCCTGGGTTCAAGCGATTCTTCTGCCTCAGCCTCCCGAGTAGCTGGGACCACAGTCACGTGCCACCACGCCTGGCTAATTTTTTTGTATTTTTAGTAGAAATGGGGTTTCACCATGTTTGTCAGGATGGTCTCAATCTCTTGACCTTGTGATCCGCCCACCTCGGCCTCCCAAAGTGCTGGGATTACAGGTGTGAGCCACCGTGCCCGGCCCAGTTAATTTTTGTATATGTTGGAAGGAAGGGGTCAAGTTTCAGTATCCTGTATATGGCTAGCCAATTATTCCAGCACCATTTATTGAATAGGGATTCCTTACTCCATTGCTTGTTTTTGTCAGCTTTGTTAAAGATCAGATGGTTAACAAAGCTGACAAAAACAAGCAATGGAGAAAGGCATTATTTCTGGGCCCTCCATTCTATTCAATTGGTCTATGTTTCTGTCTTTGTATCAGTATCATGCTGTTTCAGTTACTGTAATACTGTAGTATAGCTGAAATTGGGTAGCATGATCCCTACAGCATTTTTCCTTTTGCTTAGGATTAGCTTGGCTATTTGGGCTCTTTTTGGATGAATTTCAAAACAGTTTTTTCTAGTTCTATGAAGAATATCATTGGTAGTTTGATAGACTAGCATTGAATCTGTAAATGGCTTTGGGCAGTATGGCCAGGTTAACAATATTGATTCTTCAAATCCATGAGCATGGAGTGTTTTCCATCTGTTTGTGTAATCTTTAATTTCTTTGAGCACTGTTTTGTAATTTTTATTGTAGAGATCTTTTACGTCTCTGATTACCTGTATTCCTAGGTATTTTATTTTGTGTGTGTGTGGCAATTGTGAATGGGAATGCATCCTGATTTGGCTCTCAGCGTGGCTGTTGTTGGTTTATAAGAATCTTAGTGATTTTTGTACATCGATTTTGTATCCTGAAACACTGCTGAAGTTGTTTATTAGATTAAGGAGCTTTGCAACCAAGACTATGGGGTTTTCTGCATACAGAATCATGTCATCTGCAAATAGGGATAGCTTGACCCCTCTCTTCCTATTTGGATACTCTTTATTACTTTATCTTTCCTAATTGCCCTGGACAGGACTTCCAACACTATATTGAATAAGAATGGTGAGAGAGAGCATGCTTGTCTTGTATCAGTTTTTAAGGGGAATGCTTCCAGCTTTTTCCCATTCTGTATGATGTTATCTGTGTGGGTTTGTCATAAATGGCTCTTATCATTTTGAGGTATGTTCCTTCAATACCTAATTTACTGAGAGTTCTTAACATGAAAGGATATTGAATTTTATTGAAAGCCCTTTCTGCATCTATTGAGATAATCATGGTTTTTGTCTTTAGTTTTGTTTATGTGATGAATCACATTTATTGATCAGTGTATGTTGAATCAGCCTTGAATCTCGGATAAAGCCTGCTTGATCATGGTGGATTAGCTTTTTAATGTGCTGCTGGATTTGGTTTGCTAGTATTTTGTGGATAATTTTTGTATCACAGTTCATCAAAAATACTGGCCTGAAGTTTTCTTTTTTGTTGTGGCTTTGCCAGGTTTTGGTATCAGCATGATGCTGGCCTCATATAATCAGTCCAGGAGGAGTCCCTCCTCCTCAATTTTTTGGAATAGTTTCAGTAGAAATGGTATCAGTTCTTCTTTGTATATCTGGTAGAATTCAGCTGTGAATCTGTCTAGTCTCAGGCTATTTTTACTTGGTAGGCTATTTCTTACTGACTCAATTTCAAAGTTCATTACTTTTCTGCTCAGGGATTCAATTTCTTCCTGGTTCAGTCTTGGGGAGGATGTATGTGTCAAGTAATTTATCAATTTCTTCTAGATTTTCTAGGTTGCGTGCATAAAGGCGTCATAGTAGTCTCTGATGGTAATTTGTATTTCTGTGGAGCCAATGGTGACATCCCCTTTGCTGTTTCTAAATGCGTTTATTTGGATCTCCATCTTTCCTTCTTTATGAGTCTAGCTCGCACTCTATTTTATTAATTGTTTTTTCAAAAAAACAACTCTTGGCTTCATTGATCTTTTGAATGGTTTTTTATGTCTCATTCTCCTTCAGTTCAGCTCTGATTTTGGTTATTTCTTGTCTTCCTCTAGTTTGGGAGTTAGTTTTCTCTTGATTCTCTAGTTATTTTAGTTGTGATGTTAGGTTGTTAATTTGAGATCTTTCTAACTTTTTGATGTAAGTATTTGGTGCTATAAATTTCCCTGTTAACACTGCCTTTGCTGGGTCCTGGAGATTCTGGTATGTTGTATCTTGGTTCTCGTTAATTTCAAAGAACTTCTTGATTTATTCCTTAATTTTATTATATACTCAAAAGTCATTCAGGAGCAGGTTGCTTAATTGCCATATAATTGTATGCTTTTGAGTAATTTTCTTAGCCATGAATTCTACTTTAATGCACTGTGATCTGAGGGACTGGTAAATATGATTCCAGTTCTTTTGCATCTGGTGAGGAGTGTTATGTGTTCAATTGTGTGGTCAATTTCAGAATATATGCTATGTGGTGATAAGAATGTGTACTCTATTGTTCTTGGGTAGAGAGTTTTGTGTATGTCTATCAAGTCCATTTGGTCCAGTGTTAGTTCAGATCCTGAGTATCTGTTAATTTTCTGCCTCAGTGATTTGTCTAATACTGTCAGTGGAGTGTTTATGTCTCCCATTGTTACTGTGTGAGAGTCTAAGTCTCTTTGAACATCTCTAAGAACACACTTGATAAATCTGGATGCTCCTGGCTTGGGTGCATATATGTTTAGCATAGTTAGGTCTTCTTGTTGAATTGAACCATTTATCATGATGTAACGCCCTTTTTTGCCTTCTTTGACATTTGTTGGTTAAACATATGTTTTGCCTGAAAGTAGGATTTTAACTCCTGCTTTTTCTGTTGTCCATTTGTTTGGTAGATTTTCCTCCATTCCTTTATTTTGAGTCTATAAGTGTCATTGCATGTGAGATATCTCATGAAGTCTCTTGAAGATAGCATACCATTGGGCCTTGCTTCTTTATCCAGCTTGCCACACTGCATCTTTTAATGGGGCATTTAGCCCATTTACATTCAAGTTTAACATTGATATGTGTGGATTTGATTCTGTCATCATGTCATTAGCTGGTTCTTATGCAGACTTCTTTTTGTGGTTGCTTTGTAATGTCATTGGTCTGTGTACTTATGTGTGTTTTTGGAGTGGCTGGTAATGATATTTCCTTTTTGCATTTATTGCTTTTTTTCAGGAGTTTCTGTAAGGCAGATCTGGTGGTAACAAATTTCCTCAGCATTTGCTTGTCTGAAAAGGATCTTGGTTCTCCTTTGCTTATGAAGCTTAGTTTGGCCAATATGAAATTCTTGGTTGGAATTTCTTTTCTTTAAGAATGCTAAATATAGGCCCCCAATCTCTTCTGGCTTCTAGGGTTTCTGTTGCGAGATCCCCTGTTATCTCATGGACTTCCCTTTGTAAGTGACCTGTCCTTTCTTTCCAGCTGCCTTTAACATTTTTTCTTTCATTTCAACCTTGGAGAATCTGATGATTAGGTGTCTTGGAGATAATCTTTTAAAGTATCTTGCAGGGGTTCTCTCCATTTCCTGAATTTTCACGTTGGCCTCTCTAGCTAGGTAGAGGAAGTTCTCATGGATGATATCCTGTAGTATGTTTTCCAAGTTGCTTCCAGTCTCCCCATCTCTTTCAGGGATCCCAATGAGTAGTAGATTTGGTCTCTTTACATAACCCCATATTTCTCCAGAGGTTTTGTTTGCTCCTTTTTATTCTTTTTTCTTCATTCTTATCTAACTGTCTTATTTCAGAAAGCCATTCTTCAAGCTCTGAAATTATTCTCTAAGCTTGGTCTATTCTGCCATTAATATTTGTGATTGCATTATGAAATTCTCATAGTGTGTTTTTCATTTTTATCAAGTTGGTTATCTTCATTTCCACACTGGTTATTTTGTCTGTTGGCTCCTGTATCAGCTTTTTTGTGTGTGATTCTTATCTTCCTTAGATTGGGTTTCACTGTTCTCATGAATCTTGATGATCTTCCTTCATGTCTGTATCCTGAATCCTGTTTCTGTCATTTCAGCTGTCTCACCCTGGTTCAAAATTTTCACTGGAGAAGTGTGGTTGCTTGGTGGAAAGAAGACACCCTGACTTTTGAATTGTCAGAGTTTTTGCATTGGTTCTTTCTCACCTTTGTGGGCTGATATTCCTTCAGTCTTTGAGGTTGCTGACCTTGGATGGGTTTTCTTTCTTTTGTCCTATTTGATGACTTTGGGGTTTGATTGTTGTTTAAGATGGGTTCAGTCAACTGGCTTCATTTCTGGAATATTTTAGAGGGTCAAGTCTCAGCTCAGGACTACTGGACAGCATATTCTAACTCTGGGGGCTGGGATTAGGCCTGGCTTTGCTCTTTGGCTCCTCAGGGTTAGGAAACTGCTGTTTTTGAGGGTCTGAGGTGCTCGCAGGCCGCAGGTCACAACACTCCAATAAGTGATACCAGCCAAAGCACTTCATAGGATGGTGGCAGTGGGATCCATCCTCATTTTCACATGCCAGCAGCAGTGGCAGTGGCAGTGGCAGTGTGGTGGGGTGTATGCTCATCAGCTGTGGCAAGGTGCTAGCAGGTGCTGGGGTGTCAGCCTCCATGTGGAGCAGCAGTGGCACCATGGTTTGGGGATAGAAAGCCCCTGCCAATAATTGTGTGTGCATCTGCCCTGGTGGGAGTGTTAGCATGGCAGTAGGGCACTGGTGGATACAGGACTGTATGCGCCCTATGCGTGCATTCACACAGGTGGCAGTGCCACTCAGGGCAGGGGCAAGTTCTCTGTTCTGCATGCCCAGTTTTGCACTGGCAGCAGTGTTGCTGTATCCCGGGGGCAGGAGGTGCTTACTGTTCCCGGATTGGATGTGCTTTTTTCACGTCCTTGGGCTTTTACTGGCCCAAGAATTGGTAGGAGACCCTGGCTGCGGTGATATTGTTTAAGTAAATATTGGACCCAAAGAGTTTTGCAGAAAAGCGATTTATTAGGCAGAGAGAGAAAGAAAGAGAAATAGGAAGAGAGAGAAAGCCAGCTCCCATGCTGTCGTGGGAGGGGATTCCAGAGAGGGAAATTTGCACAGGTAAGGAGGAGGGGGTCTTTTAATCTGGGAGTTACTGCTGCCCCATTCAAGTTCTTGTCCCATGAGAGGAGTTCCTTTAAACTTCCGCTGCAGTGACAGATCTTTCACTCCAACATCTGATTGGTTCCTGGGCCCACAGTCCTCCCACAGCTTTTCGTGGGCTTTCTAAACAAAGGGATCTCACCTGGGCAGTCTACCTTCCCATGCATATGAAAGTTAGACAAAGAACTCTAGGCTCCCGGATGGAGACGTGAAAGAAGGCCAGTCAGGCATGTTGCTGGGAAATTCTTGTCTTTAAAACCACGCCGCTTATAAACCTGGGGAAAAAAGTTAACACATTCCCTCATTGCGACAGAGGCAGGGTGCTGGCAGAGCCAAAGCGCATAGGCTCCATGCCCACCAGTGCTCCAATGACAATGGCAATGTCGTGGTGGGCAGAGTGCATTAATACCAACAGCAGTGGCATGGCACGGTGCATGTGCACAGGTGCAGTGGTGGGGAAGGGAAGGCCCAGTCTGCCGCTACACACACAAACCAGCAAAGCAATGTTGGGGTTGTCCATGGGCTACTGCCTGCAGGCAAAGCAGTACAGGAGAGGCTGCAGTTGGGGGAGTTTGCAGGTGGGCTGGTGTGTGCTCACAGGGGTCACTGTGCTGGAGCACTCTGCCAGTCAACTGTGGTCTACCAGCACAGGAGCTATGATTCAGTCCCCCAGGAGGTACCTGGGCCTGCATTGCAAGCAGGCGTGGCCAGGATGGGACCCCAGGGAAGACCAGAGGAACTCTGGGGTGCTCAGCTCAGATCAGCCTAGTCTGATGGGCAAGACTGCCCTGCAGAGTTAAGGTCCCACAGATCCCATAGGGCTGAAGTCTCCTACAGGAGCAAGCTAAGCCTAGGGGGATGGGTGTCCGTGGCCATACTCCACTACAGAATTTCCCACACCAAACCCTCTGGGCTCTGCACAGTCTGGAGTTCTGCCACTAACACTTTTCTAAGCAGCATTCCCTGCCAACTCAAGTGTCTTTGGTGATCAAGGGGTCACCTCCTGCTGCAATTCCAGAGGCCCATGGTGGAAGCAGGTTGCTCCTTACCTGTTTAATTCACCCCTTTCACAAGAGTCATTGGGGACCAGGAAGGAGCTTTTTCCCAGCTTCAGCCATCATCTGTGTCTTCCCTCCATTCACTCTCAAGACCTTCCCTATGAAGATCTACTAGAGGTGTCCCAGTCTTCCCAATGTCCCAGTCCCTCAGTGGGAGATGTTCCTCCTGGCTGCAGCTAGTCAGCCATATTGGAGTGGTATCCCATTGCCATAATCTACTCGCATGACTGCACCTAATGATAAGGAATGTAGGAAATGCAATCATTAACTGGGTGGCTGTATGCCTAGTTAAAACTTAGGGGTTCTATGACCAAAGGAAACAGAAGGGAGTGAACACTGGTCTATAACAAGCAGTCAGCCACATCTACTTTTCATACAGTGCTGTGCATATGCAGATATGAGTGAGGATGGGATTTATTAAGCACTTGTGCTATTTCACAGGTGCACAGCTCTGACTTCTTTCTAGTTCCTATCTTGGGACCCTGACTGGAGTTATTTCTCTGGGAACTCTTTTGCCATTTCAGCCTTGTTGAAGCTCTCCTGCAGTGCCTCTGCCTCTGTGAGGTCAGCTGCACGATGGGCTCGTGAGATGATGGTTACAAGAGTCACTCAGTGGCCCACACCGGCAAGTTCACTAGTTAATCCGTGACTCTTAGTTTTGTGTTTTTCAGTGTATATCACTGCAGGACTTAAGTCTTTTATCAAGTTCATAATTCTATTTTTTTTTTACTCAAGCAAAACATAATAAAAGAGGAAAGCCATTTACTGCTAAATGATAGAAAGCTAGCTTGTCCCATCATTCAGACGTAGATTTTGTTTCTTTGGCCAGGAGCCAAGGCATAATAATTATAGTTTATTTTTTAAAGTCGTCTTTATAAGGTGCATCTGTTGCCTGTGATATCCATTGATAAGGCACTCATAAATCTTGAAAGGCATTAAGGAGGCAAACTCACCATGTGCCTTCTCATAGCTGATATGAAGGCAATTACTTTCAGTGAGATGTGTTTGCGAGCCTGTGAGCTCAAGAGATTATCTTCCTTCTGAAATCGAGAAGAATGGCGACACTTGATTCTAGAGTTCCTTTTATAACGAATGAAGCATAGCTGATAAGAATGTATTCAGTTGTAGAAAAAGCCATGATAAGCAAACCATGATATCCTAATGGTCCAAAATGCCTGTTTAAAACACTTGGCACTGACATCTTTCTACCTGTAATACAGCTTTGCATGGGTGATTCAAAATTCCCAGGCTGGCACCTTGGTCCTATCTTTCTAACCAGGAAAATAACCCTAGTCCTCAAGGAAAAACTAAATTGGTAAAATATTTTACCAAAGATTAGGAACATGGGTGTTTTGTTTTGCTAAAACCTATCCAATATTAATTATTTGCCTCTCATGCCATCTTAAAGAACCAGACAAAATCAGAAATGGCAACAAGCCTTCTTCTCGCTATCTTAAATCCAACCATTAGATGATTTGAGAACTCCACCTTCACAGGCATTTAGAAACTAATAGTATTATTGAAGCCTTCCACGCTACAGCAAGAGTGAAAGGAGACAAGCTAGTCTGAAGGAACCAGCATAGTCAGGGACTGTAGCTCTGCTCACTGTCCACCAGCCCAACCCCAGCATCTGATGGTCCTTTTCTTGTCTCCGTTTAGAAGAAAGAGAGCAGCAGGTCACAAGTGCAGATGTGCAGCCAAGGTAGGACAGTATGAAGCTAATCATCCCCGTAGCTCATCTCTACTTATATGTGTCTTTTTGACTTAGGAAAGACATTATCCAGTTTAAGTGACAAATGGTTGGGATGGCTAATTGCTTGATTTTTTGATTGTTTTTCCAGCTGACACATGGGTGGAAAATGATGATAAATAAACTCACAGAGTTGGAGGGGAAAGAGCCAATCAGTATTAAAGACTGGATCTAATCTCAGATGCTAGGCCACAGTAGAGTGATTATGGTCAAAGAAATATTTTTATCTCCAGCATTCGAGGTGCTCTTAGGACTGGTGAATTGTGTTTGCTGAAAGACCTCTTCCCACCAAAAGCAGTCCCCAAACTGAAACTCACAAGAACAGTCTGGCACATGCCACACCAGTACCAGAGGCAACGCCTCCTTCCCATACTCAGGATAATACATGGCATTTATAAAAACATAGATTATAGTAAGAAAGCATAAATGTGATGAATATCTCTGTTAACCAAGGTAGCTCAGTTAATTGGAAAACATTGATTCCACTTTCACAAGATCCAGATAACTTCACACAAAATACTCTATGTCCCACCTCTTCATCATCTTTTTGCTTTATACTGTGTTTCAGTTTGGTTTAATTCTGCCTGGCAATGAGGATTCATTCTCATCTCATCCATGTGCTTTTGCCTGTCACACAGAGTGGGTGCCTGCCCTTCCCAGACTTCCCTGCCTCTAGGGTTCTCAGTGCAACTTGACACTTCTCCATGTCAACGAGATAGACTCGCCTGAGATTTAAAAGCACATACAATGCTATTTTCCCTCCTCCCACAGTAGTGAACAGAATTGCCGGCTTCAGCGACCTCTGGGTATTGCCTGTGTCACCTGTCTCAGCAGTTCTGATGCAGGGTATCTGGAGTCCACTGCGATTCCCTGCAATATTCTGTCCTGAGCAGCATGGCAGCTTCTTGGACCATAGTAAGGGTGGCTACCCTGAACATGAGTAGCAGCTTTCCCCAGCTTTCCCACCCTGGTTCTATTCATAAACACATAACCACGAATATAATCCCTTTCTGCTTGAAATATTTAGAATGCTTTCTATTTTCTCAGCAAACCTGACTAATGTATGATATACTGTCCACTCCCATGACTCAGAAAATGATCAAGAGAACATTAATGTTTTTTGTTTTTTTGAGATGGAGTCTACCTCTGATGCCAGGCTGGAGTGCAGTGGCCTGATCTTGGCTCACTGCAACCCCAGGCTTTCGGGTTGAAGCGATTCTCCTGCTTCAGCCTCCCAAGTAGTTGGAATTACAGGCACTTGCACCACGCCTGGCTAATTTTTGTATTTTTAGTAGAGACGAGATTTCACTGTGTTGGTCAGAATGGTCTTGATCTCCTGACCTCATGATCCACCTGCTTTGGCTTCCCAAAGTGCTGGGATTGCAGGCATGCGCCACCGAATCCAGTCAAAGTTTTGTTTTTTTAAAAATCTTCACTTTAAAAAAAGCACAAAGTTAATACCAACTGAAGATGAATGTTCTTTACACAGAAAGAACAACACATGTGCTTTGACTCACCTGCAAAAATTCCCATTTTTAAGATGTAAAACCTTGCAATATAACACAGAAATTAGAATCACTGCTGTCCTATTTTAATTCTATTTATAACATTTATTTTGTGCTTTTTAAACTTCTGACATTTAAAATGTAGTTCATACTGTAAACCAATATGAGTGAGAAAGGAGATTGGAGTTTCCTCATCTGAAAACTTCTTAGTACTTCAGTTCAGTGGTTCTTAGCTTTGGTAAATAATAGTTCCCTTGGCTGCTTTAAAAAAATGTAGGGATGGGCCGGTCGCGGTGGCTCATGCCTGTAATCCCAGCACTTTGGGAGGCCAAGGCGGCAAGGCGGGTGGATCACCTGAGATCGGGAGTTCAAGACCAGCCTGACCAACGTGGAGAAACCCTGTCTCTAGTAAAAAATACAAAATTAGCCGGGTGTGGTGGCAGATGCCTGTAATCCCAGCTGCTCAGGAGGCTGAGGCAGGAGAATCACGTGAACCCAGGAGGCGGAGGTTGCGGTGAGCCAAGATTGTGCCATTGCACTCCAGCCTGGGCAACAAGAGCGAAACTCTGTCTAAAAAAAAAAAATGTAGGGATGATTTTAACCCAAGAACAATTAAATCAATCTGTGGGGATAATAGGTTAGCCGTTTTAAAGACACCCCAGGTGTTACTAATGCATCGCCGAGGCTGGGAACCACTGCTAACACCAGGGCATCTGCAAAGGACATTGCCTACCTGGAAACCAGAGGACTTGGACTAAGTAATATCTCCTCCTACCTATCATGTTTACAGTTTTTTGGCACATCACTAGCTGCTCTCTCATAAGGCTAAGAAGAAGGGAATAATGAGCATGGTTTTGCAACCGAGCCAGTGTATTGCCAACTTGAAAAGAGTATCTAGTGAAAACTTTTTTTTTTAATGCAGTCTTGCTCTGTCACCCAGGCAGAGTGCAGTGGCACAATCTCAGCTCATGGCAACCTCCACCTCCTGGGTCCTGCCTCAGCCTCCTGAGTAGCTGGGATTACAGGTGTGCACCACCACGCCTCATTAATTTTTGCATTTTTAGTAGAGGTGGGGTTTCACCATGTTGGTCAGGCTGGTCTTGAATTCCTGACCTTAAGTCATCTGCCCACCTCAGCCTCCCAAAGTGCTGGGATTACAGGTGGGAGCCACCACGCCCAGCCAACTTTTTTTTTTTTTAATAAATGCCAAACTAAATATATACAGGCAACCAAAAACACTGGACTAGAGTTGATGTTAAGCTTAGGATGTCTGCCTTTTGGAAGGCTTATTAGTTCAACAATATGCTGTTAGAGATCCTTAAAATGAGCCTTTTGAAGAGGGTTAGCGTAATTATGATATGAGCCAACTTAGAAATTGTTTAAGACAAAAGATCATCAAGTGGGATTATCAGAACTGAATTTACAACAGAATTAACCTTTTTTCACTGAGGTTACCTGTAGTTATCCCCCCTAAAATGCGACTTTATAAATACATGTAGGTATTCTAGCTCTGAAGATTATTACTAGACAGATTTGTTTTATATTATTATCTTTTGTTAATTCTAAAACTCCCCTGTTTGTTACTCAACAGACAAAATAAATATACATGGCCAATTGTGTATTTTGTACTGACCCAAAAGGATTTATTGATCTCTCATATGTTTGTTCTATAAGTGTTTCGAGTTTATTTATTGATGGTATATAGCATACTGACTTCACTTTAAAGACCAGAAAATATATTCAGACTGTGGGTAAATTTTTCTGTAAAATGGTACCTTTAAAGACATTGATAAGTAAGCATTGGTAAAATTACAGATAAGTGAAATTAAAATTCTGAACCTACTTTGGCACTGCTTGTGTTTTTATTTGTCATCCTAAAGTACATAAAATATCACCCCACAAAAATCCAGTAAAAACTTAAATACAATTATTGAAACAAAAGTTTTCTTTTTGTTTAACTAGAAAGTAATAGGGGCACACTGAATCAACTCGATTTGTTTTTATTTTTCTCTATTGTGTTTCTCTTTTCAAATTCATTGATTTCTGATCTTAATTATTGCATTCTTTTTTGTTTGCTATGGTATTTTATTTATTTATTTTTTTCTCCCTGTGGGTCCTTACTGTGAAACTATACCATTACCTTGAGGCCTTTATTCTTATCAAGTATAAACATTTAATGATATAAATTTCCCCCTATGCTACTTTACCTGCATCTCCCAAATTCTTATATTTGGTGTTTCATTTTCATTCTAAATATATTCTAATTTCCCTTGTGACTTTCCTTTTTGCCTGTGGGTTATACAGAAGGGAGTCATTTAATTTCCAAATATTTGGGGGATTTTTCAGACATCTTTCTGCTGTTGATTTCCAGTTTGATTGCACCATGGTAAGAGAACATACTTCTTACTATTTCAACCCTTTTAAATTTGTTAAGGTTTGTTTTTTGTCTCAGTATCTTGGTAAATATTCCATGAGCACTTGAAAAGAATGTGTATTCTGCTCTTGTTGAATAGAGCATCCAATAAATGCCAAGTTTGTCAAGTTGCTTAACAACGTAGTTCTAGTCTATGTATTTTACTGATTTTCTATGCATCTGTTCTATTACTGAGAGGGGAATGTTGCAGTCTCTAACAAAGTGTAGGTTTGTGTAGTTCTTTCTGTTCTATCAGTTTTGCCTTATGCATTTTGAAGCTCTGTTCTTAGGTGCATACACATTTAGTCTTTTATTTCTTCTTGATGAATTGTCTCTTTTACACTATAAGTGGTGCTTTTTTATTTCTGAAGATAGTCTTTGTTCTGGAATGTCCTTTTATCTAATGCTAATAGAGCAACTGTCTGCATGGCATATACTGTATGTTTTTCATCCTTTTACTTTTAATCTGTATACTTTTATATTTAAGGTGAATTTATTATAGATGGATTATAGTTGATTCTTGCTTTCTTATCTAATTTGATAATCTCTGTGTTTTAGTTTATATGTTTAGGTCATTTAAATTAAATATAGCTACTGATAAAGTTGGATTTTAATTTACTGTCTCACTTCTTGTTTCTATTTGTTATATTTGTTCTTTGTTCTTTTTTCTAATTGATTTTGAATTATTTTTAATTATTCCATTTAATCCCCATTTTGGTTTTTTTTTTATCATTTATGCTTCTTTTACAAATATTTTAGTGGTTCCCTAGGTTTATAACATGCACCTTTAAAAAACATTTTTTTTTTTTTTGTAGAGACAGAGTCTCACTATGTTGCCCAGGCTGGTCACAAATTCTTGGCCTCAAAGGATCCTCCCACCTCGATATCTCAGTGCTCGGATTACAGGCATAAGCCACCATGCCTGACCCATGCATCTTTAATTAGTGGCATCTTACCTATAAATGATAATATACTGTTTCTCCTATTGTATCAGTCATGATTCAATAGGAGAAACAGAACCAATAAAAGATTTTATGTTTGCGAATTTGGGTGTGGAAAAACTTTTATTATGTTTGCTATAGGGCCACGATGTTGTTATAACTACAGGAGCTGCTTAAAGCAATCTCTGCAGGATGTAGTCTTCATGTCTGATGGTGGAGTTTGAAGTCCACAGCACAGACAGTTGGGAAGGAGACATGGATGTAGAGGGGAAGACAGCAAGGACAAGCTTTATCCCACAGGCATGAGCCCCACAGGATGGACTGAAATCCATTAGTTCTTGTCATTTGTATCTTGATGCTGTCATGGAATTAAGTGCACAAACCTGGCTTAGAAGTCAGAGATGCTGAAGGAGTATCCAGGGAAGGTGAAGCTGTTGCAAAGCCAGCCACTGCCGTCAGCCAGTGAGATGTGTCAGCAATCAGCAACAGCATATGTAACCTACAAGACCAAGAATAGAGTAACCTTACCAGGGAACAGCAACCTTCTGACTACCTTTGGAGCCATAATAAACTTTCTGAGTGGAGCCTTCTTATTTTATTTCTGGTCCTGAAGACAGTGCCTAACTTATAGATAAGACTCAGTGACTTGAATACCCTAAAATACATCACATTCTGCATTTAACTGAACAGTCTGCCATACATCATCTAACTTGTGAGGTAGCCAACGCAGGTCCACCCATGTTGCTTTTATACAAGAAGGAATGAACACTCTGAGAAGCTCAGTGGTGTGTCCAGGACCAGGCAGGAAAGGAGCAGAGCTAAGGCCAGAGTGCAGAACTCATATCTGCTATTAGGCAGGCAGGGTGATTCTCAAACTCTGTGTACAACAGAATTATCTACAGATCCATCATTTAATTTAATCAAAACCTGCAGTTCATGGCTTTACCCAAGAATTAATGAGTTTAAATCTCTGGAGGTGAGGGACACATAATTGTGATATGCACCAAAGTTGTGGACCCCTGTGGCAGAATTTTCAGATAAATTGGAAAGATGACTTGAGGCCACATAGTGGACGACTTGGTCTCTGAGATGGTGGCTCTCAGATGTTGGCACATAAGAATGACCTGTGACCCTCCCACAGTCACCTCAACCCAGTGTTTCAGGGACAAGCCAGAAATCTATATCATAAGAAAGTGTACCATGTACCACACTCAATAAACACAGCTCTAAGGACTGTCTTTTCTTTAGGAAATAGAAGGTTGTTGAATACTTTTTGAGCAAACATAATGTTTGTTTCTTTCTTTTTTTGAGACAGGGTCTCACACTGTGGCCCAGGCTGAAGTAGAGTGGTGCAATCACTGCTCACAGCAGCCTCAACCTTCCAGGCTCAAGTGATCCTCCCACCTCAGCCTCCAGCATAGCATAGCTGGAACTACTGGCATATACCACCACATCCAGCTGTGTGTGTGTGTGTGTGTGCGTGTGTGTGTGTGTGTGTGTGTGTGGAGATGGGGGGGGTCTCGCTACGTTGCCCAGGCTAGTCTCAAACTCCTAGGCTCAAGTGATCCTCCCACCTCACCCTCTCAAAGTGCTGGGATTACAGGTGTGAACCACCATGCCCAACCTATACACATATTTTATATAATGTTTCCATTCTCCAAATGTCCAAGCATTTATCCAAGAATTTCACAAGAGTTAAATGCTTCTAGACATTTTAGTTCTCTCTTAATCTTCATTTCTTTAACCATCAACCAGGTGTGGACACATTTCATCTTTTTTTAATTGAGGATATAGTCTAATAATCCAATGGGAAAAAGGATTCCTCCACAAAAGTGATCTTTATCTCCCTTTGGAGAAAGAGCAAACATTATTATTATTATTTTTAAAGCGCTGTTTAAAGTGAATTCAATAATAGTCTTCGTGGAGTCACAAAAAGTACCTTAGAGGCCTCAAAACATGCACATTTTGATGATTTCTAAATGTTTTTTTTCTCTCTCTACAGAGAAATCAGATGTTTTATACTAGCAAAAAAAAAAAATTCTATTGTATTGTTTTTTTCCTTGTAGTATTTTTCCTTGGAGAGGACACACATACCCTGCACAGGGAAAGCCTCAGAGGGTACCATCTTGCTTTCTCAAGTTAACTTTCTAAGATTCCTAAGGAATTAATAAAATAAAATCTTAAAAAATAGCTTTTGTGTGCCTGAGTGTAAGAAGGAGCGCACACGCATGTGCCTATGGAGACTTGATAGAATTCCACCAACCCCGTGCTGTCTTCTCAGTGGGCTCCTGTCACTGCCACACACGTTCATGAGCTGAGCATGGAGCGTTCAGCGAGAATATGATTAGTCTTGTGCATGAGTCTACGACAGGAATGAGCAGCAGACGGAATGACAGTAACAGCAGTTCTTAGCTCTCACATTTATAAGAAAGAAGACTGACTAATGAAGCTGTCTACCAGTGGCTGCATTGTCTGAATTACTGTTAGTGGTAGAGGGAGTTACATTAAAAATTGTAATAACATGCCGTATGATAATTACAAAGGTTATTCATCAGCAAACAAGCATTTTCAGTGCCAATGAAGGCCCTCCACAGCCGCTGCACTGGTGACTCCAAGCAGCCTTTTTCAGTGTAATTGCTCTGCATGGGATCTTTGGCAACAATGAGGAATCTAGTTAGAGAGAACTAAGTTTGTAGACTGACATTTTTCCAAATATAGTAATGTAAATATATTTTCCAATCACATTCCATAAGAGATGATTCATGAAATCTGGCAAAAGTAAATGATCACAGCAAGAGCAGAGCTTCCTTCCTTAGATTGGTGTTGCCATAATCTATCTTTGGAGACTTCTTTAAATGATACCAGCTTTTAGCTTATAATTTATGCTCTTCTAGAGTTTTTCTCTAAAGTGGAAGCCACAAATTTCTTTACTTGTGATTTAAGATGAGTTCCTCAATTAAATGGCAAGCTGCTACCACCAGCAAAAGAGGCTACCCTAAATACTCTCATTTCTTTTCTTTCTTTCTTTTTATTATTTTACTTTAGGTTCTGGGGTACATGTACAGATCATGCAGGATTGTTGCATAGGTACATACATGGCAATGTGGTTTGCTGCCTCCATCCCCCTGTCACCTGTATCTGGCATTTCTCCCCATGTTATCCCTCCCCAACCTCCCCATCCCCCTCTGTCCTTCCCTTGCCCCCTCAACAGACCCCAGTGTGTGA
>CAUYLG010076903.1:0-20438 GCA_963573385.1 Cacajao melanocephalus
TAGCCTGGGCAGTAGAACAAGAATCCTGTTCTCTCTCCCTCTTTTCCTTCCTCTTTCTTTCTCTCATACAGTCTTTTTTTTTCTTTCTTTCACTCTCACTTTCTTTCCTCTCTTTTTCTTTCTTTCAAAAAAAAAAAAAAAGAATCAATGGAAAAACTTAGAAATAATAGCACTTGGTAAAGTGGTTGAATATGATAAAACATCTCTTAAAAATCACTTTTCTTTATTAAAAAAACAAAAATTAGCTTATCTTTATAGAAAATATAAAGGAAACATAATCCTATTCATCAGCAGCCAACGTATCTGAAATATCGTAAGTAACTTTATTTTTTATACATTTATTTTTTTGAGAAGGAATATCACCTGTCATCCAGGCTAGAGTGCAGTAACACAATCTTGGCTCACTGTAAACTGATTCTCCTGCCTCAGCCTCCGAGTAGCTGGGATTACAGGTGCAGCCACCACGCCTGGCTAATTTTTGTATTCTTAGCAGAGATGGGGTTTTGCTATGTTGGCCAGGCTGATCTCGAACCTTGAACTCCTAACCTCAAGTGATCTGCCCACCTCGGCCTCCCAAAGTGCTGAGACTACAGGTGTGAGCCACCGTGCCCAGCCCATAACATACAATTATTTTTAAAAGAGAAATGTCGTAGGGCACAGTGGTGGATGGCTTGAGCTCAGAAGTTCAAGACCAGCGTGGACAATATGGAAAAGCTTTGTCTCTACAAAAAGTAAAAAAATTAGCCAGGTGCAGTGGCATGTGCCTATAGTCCCACCTACTTCAGAGGCTGAGGTGGGAGGATTGCTTAAGCCCAGGAGACAGAGGTTGCAGTGAGCTGAGATCACACGACTGCACTCCAGCCTGGACAACAGAGCAAGACCTTGACTCAAGAAAAAAAAAAAAAAACAAGAAAAAAAAGACAGAAATCTGACATGAAGAATATGAAGAAAACAGCAAACTTTAGAAATACATGCAGAATTCAAATAAATGTCTTTGTTACTTTTTATGGTAGTAAAAAGAAAACTCTGTTCCAATAGGGACAATGTTTGGTTAGGCCAATTCTCTTGCTAGGAAACTTAAGCTGTAGGTCTGAGGAAAGAGTCGTGCAGTTGGCAGGAGCAGAATCCAAAAGATAGTCAGAAGACAGCGTACAGAGCCATGAGTCAGCAGAAACTATGAGTATGATAGGCCTAATTTTTCAAGATAATGCAAGTAAATCTTCATTTCTTATAAAAAAAATTCTATTGAAATTCTTGGATGGGGAATTCTTTGATATTTAGGATTATAAATGTGACAAATTCAGCCCAAAGTAGTATGTGGATTTAATGTGACCCCTATTAAATTCTCAACAGCAATTGTTTGGAGAGGAGAGTGCTTAACAAAATGATCCTAAAATTAATGCAGAAAAACTTGTAAGAATGGCAAGGAAAAGTTTACAAAGAAGAACAATTAGGAAGACTAGGACTCCCAGATATCAAAATAAACCACAATCATAAAAGATTTATAGACAATGCAAGAATATAAAAATTAATGGAACAGAAAAATGCCACCAAATAGACCTTTGCATAAGTAATTATTATAACATACAATGATTTAATATATACTATAACTCAATAGGGAAGAAATAAATTATTAAGTAAATGATTGGGGATCAAGGATTAGGTATTGGAAAAAAAAATCATTTAAGACTTTAATGCCATCTATCTTCTATTGTTAACCTAAATAACAGACACACAGAGAGGTTCTGTAAAATAAAATGATAATTATTTGGGAGTAAGCATTGCAATGGAAATATAGTGGGTGTATTCAGGAAGGGGGTTATCAAAGGAAGACAAAAGTTTTTAAAGAAAACAATGAGGAGGATTGATTACACAATTCTTTTGATACAATTATCCCTGGCTACAAGGAGCAGTAATAAAAGTGGCATCAGTCCAAGGTTGGACAAGCAGTTGCTGGGCAGATGTCCTAACAGAAGTACAAGTCTGAACAATAACAATTTCAAAACCAAATCATTAAGGAAACACACACACATATTTATTTTGGATTTTTAAAAAGGTAAAATGAAGAGAAGCAATAATGCTCCAAAGCAAGATAGAGCTTTCAGCTGAACTGTCTGTCTCTTCTTTGTTCCATACAGAATACCACTATATCTTCTGATGTAATTCTAAACTCCACCAGCTATTTTCTCATTTGCCAGTTTTAAAAGAAAAATATAAAAATTTGGGGTGTTGCATATTTTTTCATCATTCATCAAGGTTATTGCTTTTCCTGCTACATTGGAGGGGATTGTCATGGGTGCCACTGGCTGAGGGCCTGCTTCATGGGCAGTAAAGGGATTTACCAACACAGTTGTAGGTAAAGAAAGGCATATTTATTAAAGAAAGTATGAAAATGCATTACAAGATTTCAATGGGCAGCACAGCAGAGAAGGGGGCTGTCTGGAAAAAGATGGAGGCTGGAGGGAAGTTTTATAGGGTCATGCTAGAGGGGACTACATGCAGAATCAGGTCATTCTGTCCTCAGAATGAGGTTGTGCCCATGGGTTGTTTGTGGGTAGCTGTTTCTCTGAATAATTGTTCATTGTTCTTCCACACTGGGGAAACCTCATCAATTTGGGGTCCCTTTCTCATTGTTGTTTACTTATCTATCAGTACTCTATATTCTCCCCCTGACAGAACAACAGTAACACATCTTTGGCATTGGGGCAGAGGTCTCATCTTCCAGCTATATCCTGCTGGCCTGGGACATAGAGTTGATCCTACCTACGGTCATTGGTCTGTCAGGAGACCCTGTGGATCATTGTCCCAGATTGCGGGACTTATGATATTGGATCTTACCAGAGGGAAGGATTCATCAGATAAAGGGAGCATGCCATGGTGAAACTGGTGTCCAGCTGAATCCAGAGGAACTGATATCCTGTTCACGGCATCATTCGAAGGTGAAACTGTTGAATTCTGTAAGATAAATTTTTTTTTGAGACAAAGTTTTGCTCTTGTTGCCCAGGCTAAAGTGCAATGGCATGATCTTGGCTCACTGCAACCACTACGTCCCAGGTTCAAGTGATTCTCCTGCCTCAGCCTCTTGAGTAGCTAGGATTACAGGTGTCTACCACCACACTTGGCTAATTTTTGTATTTTTAGTAGAGATGGCGTTTCGTCATGTTGTCCAGGCTAGTCTTAAACTCCTGATCTCAGATGTTCTGCCTGCGTCAGCATCCCAAAGTGCTGAGATTAGAGGCCTGAGCCACCATGCCTAGCTCAAAGTTTTGTGTGTGTGTTTTTTAAGCCAATTGCTGAAAAGGCAAAGAAAACCCTTTTTCAGTGTGCCTGTTTTTCCTTATTGGAAGCTCATTTAGATAACCTGAAAGTTAAACTCAATGAAAAAGTGTTTGATTTAATTAGACACAAGAAGAGTGTGGTCAGGGTCATGAGGATAGCAAGGGAATATACGACTGTTAGAAACAGCACGAGAAATTTTTTTTATTACATTGAGAATTTAGACATATCAAGAAAAGCCAAGGCTACAGAATTAAGTTATGCTTGAGGTAAACATTGCTTAAATTTTTGACCTTCAAGATGAAACTTTTTTGAATTAGACCATAATAACAGTTAGAATTGGAGGAAAAAGTAGCAGAAGCTGACAAAAACTGAAGGAAAGAGTTATTATCATAGACCTTCTCCAGGGGAAAAAAAGCTGAAAGCAGCAGGACACAGAAAAAGTTGAACTTCTGAGATATAATTCTGAGAATTTTTTTAAAAAGAAGCATTTATAAAATTAAAAGTAAAACTTCTTGGAATTTTATTAAGAGCAGATTAATACCTTAAGAAAACCTTGTTTTAACATAGGAGACCAATGTTAGAAAAAACAATTATATCTTAATTACATACAACATTTCTTTTATAAATTTCCTTTCATGAATTTTCTCATGACATACACAGACCATCTATGACGTTCTCAGACTTTCTGACTTGTCCTAACCATCCGTCTTTCTTAACAAAACAAGTTATTTTATTTTTGGACAATAATTTGCTATACAAGATCATTTCTCATATAAAATCTCTTTTCTTTATAACCTTCCTTACCAAAAATACCTCTTTGCCTTTATAACCTTATTTGTGTCTCTCTTATTTCCTGGTTCCTTTTACCTTGTTTTATATATAACCTTTAAATAACCTTTGAATTTGACAAAAATTATTTTCCTTTTGTTAGGAAGTTAAGGTTTCTACTGCATATTGCTGAAGGAGTTCTGTGAAAGAGGGGCAAATGAGGAGGTTTTCTATGTACTGTAGAAGTTACCCCCCCCACAAGCGATTATTCAATTAGATTTTTTTTACTAGGGCTTGTCTGATTAAGTGTGGGCTTTTTTAAACCCCTGAGGTAGGGCTATTCAGGTTGAAGTTATTGGTTAAAAATTTAGGTAACTTTCCCAGGAGACATAAGGCTATTAGAGGGAGAGATGAATTCAGAGGTTGGGTAAATATTAAGCAGGCATCCATCTTGGAAAGCGTATTTTTGTCCTAAAGGGATGTGGGGTATTTAATTATCAGGAAGTGATGGGAGAATGATAATTGGTCCCTTAACCATGTTGTTGTATTTATGACATACATGAAGTAGCCATTTTAGACTTTATCCTAGTATTTCTCAAACAAAATATAAATCAAAGTTATAAAACTCACTGATAATAGTACGTACACAGACAGAGAATATTATAACACTATTATTGTAACATGTGAACTACTTATATCTTGAATAGAAGGCTAAAAGGAAAAACTATCAAAAGTGATAACTACGACAACTTATAGGACAAAGACAGAAAACTATTATGTAAACAGAAACAATGAGTTAAGGAAAATGGGATGAAGTTAAAGTATAGAGTTACTAGAGTTCTCTTTGTTTGTTCCTTAGTATGTTTGTTTTTGCAATCAATGTTAAGTTGTCAAAAGTTTAAAATAATGGGCTATAAGATGTTATTTGCAAGTCTCATGATAAACTTAAAAATCCTACAACAGACACAAAAAATAAAAAGCAAGAAATTAAAATACCACCAGAGAAAATTATCTTCACAAAAAGGAAGACAGGAAGGAAGGAAGGCAGATAAGGACACAAAACAACTAGAAAACAAATTATAAAATGGCAAGAGTAAACCCTTACTTATCTATAATAACATTGTAGATGGACTAAACTCTCCAATCAAAAGACAAAATGGCTGAATGGATTAAAAGAAAAAAAAAGACCTAACAATGTGCTGCCTACAAGAAACACATTTCACTCTTCAAACTATTTGAAAGTCCTAGGATAAAATATCATTTTTAATGCTTTGTAAAAAGAAAACTCAGTATCTATGAAATAAGGTGACCAGCAGGAGAAAGGAGTCAGATATAGACAAAACACATTAAAGTTTTATTTTTAAGTTCTACCAGACTCTATTTATACTTTTTAGGTAGCTAAGGTTGTAACTATTATTACAGGCAAAAAAGAAAATTAAAATAGTGACTATATTATGCCTCAGAAATGTCAAATAGAAAACTGGCATAAGACAAGAATGCCCTCTCCCACCACTCCTATTCAACACAGTATTGGAAGTTCTGACCAGGGCAGTCAGGCAAGAGAAAGAAAGAAAGGATATTTAATTAGGAAAAAAGGAAGTCAAATTGTCTTTTTCTACAGATAACATGATTGCATATTTAGAAAACTCCATTGTCTCAGCCCAAAATCTCCTTAAGCTGATGATAAGCAACTTCAGCAATGTATAAAACCACACTACGCTCTGATCAGCTTGGGCACACGTTGTTGGGACCTCCTGAGGCTATGTCATGGGCACACATCCTCAATCTTGCCAAAATAAACCCTCTAAATTAACTGGGACCTGTCTCAGGATATAAAATCAGTGTGGAAAAATCACAGGCATTCCTATACACCAATAACAGACAAACAGAGAGCCAAATCATGAGTGAACTCCCATTCACAATTGCTACAAAGAGAATAAAATACCTAGGAATACAGTTTACAAGGGATGTGAAGGACCTCTTCAAGGAGAACTACAAACCACTGCTCAAGGACATAAGAGAAGACACAAACAAATGAGAAAACATTCCATGGTCATGGATAGGAAGAACTGATATCATGAAAATGACCATACTGCCCAAAATAATTTATAGATTCAACACAATTCCTATCAAGTTGCCATTGAGTTTCTTCACAGAATTGAGAAAAACTACTTTAAATTTCATATGGAAACAAAAAGAGCTCACATGGCCAAGATAACCCTAAGCAAAAAGAACAAAGTTGGAGGCATCATGCTGCCTGACTTCAAACTATACTATAAGGCTACAGCAATGAAAACAGCATGGTATTGGTACCAAAACAGATATATAGACCAATGAAACAGAACAGAGGCCTCAGAAATAACACCACATATCTACAACCATCTGATCTTTGACAAATCTGATAAAAACAAGCAATGGGGAAAGGATTCCCTATTCAGTAAATGGTGTTTGGAAAACTGGCTAACCCTAACTCCCAGTTTAATTTTTCACTTTAGCTTAGTGATTTTGGGGCCCAAGATATTTTCTTTTCACATTTCTCCCCCTTTTCTTTTTAAAAATCTTTTAGATAAAGCATTTGAGAAGAAATTGATTCTCTAGTCTCAAGTTTCATCTGATCTCTGATGGCTTATTCCTAGACAGGTCAGTCCCTAGTTATTCAGAAAGCTCATTTTTAGAAGGTTGTGAAGTCTCATGTCCATGAAGAGAAAACAGGGGGAGGAACGGAGAAAAACAATAAAAAACAATCCTGGAAAATTTATATATGCCACATTATTCTGAAGACCACAGCAGTAGGTAGGTATGAAAGTGGCTTATATATGTAAATAGGCTGCTGTTATTTTCTTCCGAGGTTTAAGTTGTGTAGCTTCAGTTTGCAGGGCTTTATGAAAGCACAGCTTAGTTTTCAGTGACTCCAAATTTGGAAAAATAATGAAAGAAAGAAGAAAAAATGGAAAACATTATTTTGAAGACTTGTAGCCAAGAAAAATTAGAATTTTGTCCAAACTGTAGAAAATAATAAAGTCTAAAAAACACTAGGCAAGACTAAAATCTAAAAATAGGTGTAGTATAATTTTTGAAACATAATTTTTCTCTCCCCAATTTCCCATTTTTACTAAAGACAAATCATGGTAGGACTAGGTTGTTTTATTATACTTGGCCTAATTATTTGTATACAATGCAGCAAGAGTAATTATTTTTTATGTAGGCTTTTAAACTGGCTTTGATGGAACTCTGTTCCATTGAAAGAATCTCAGATAAGACATTTTTAAAGCCGAGCCCAGCCATGGATTTGTGTCATCAAATACCTATGAGTCGGGTGATCCTCTCCTCTTGAGATTCCAGGATAAATGTGGAAACCAGAAATTGACATTTTTATTTGTCATAGGTTAGGAACCCTGTACAGGAACTGTGTAGACAAAGGTATGAAGCCAGTTTTTCCAAGGGGCTTTCCTTGGCTCCATAAGTCAAGTTTGATTGCTTAGAGACAAGCACACCATTCCAGTCGAAGCCTTAGTAAAATAACCAGTTTCTCCAACTGTGTCCTGTTATAAATGAAAACAGATTTTTATTGACTTATGCAAATAACTGTATTGTCATAAGTTAAGAATACTCACAAATAGTTCCAGATTCTGGGAAAATCAGGTAGAGAGAAACAAAAATGTTCCAAATTTTGTTCAAAGGAGTACAATTTATTCAATTGTTAAAAGCCATAAATAGCTTAAAAGAAAAGTTTTCTTGACTCTGAAAAACAAAACAAAGGATAAGCAACATTTTAAGCAAAAAGTTAAAAAGATTACTTCAGACTTCTATTAACTTAGTCCATGCAGTGAACTCCTGTTCTGCTTCAGAAATCGTGAACATTTCAGCTCTCCATGAGTCCTGAAAGTTTTTCTCTATTCTGATGTCACAATCTCCAAAGTTATTAGAAACCTGTTAGAGTTTAGAGCAGATTATAAAATCACCTTCTAAAAAGGACCAAAAGAAAACATCAGTTGTCTGTGGATGACAAAAGTTTTAGGGCACGCATAGTCAAAGACACAACTGAGAAGGAAATTTGTTACCTCTGTGGCACACAATAATTTTACATAACAATTATAATTATTACTGATAATATACATTAAGTTATATCAGAATCATAGGAGTTTCTTATAATTTTGGAACATATATCAATAACATATTTATATAAATGCAGCCCAAAGAAAACCAAACACCATTTTATATTTGACAATGCTTCCTGTATAACTTTTATACCAAAGAAGCCAAATATGTCATTTTTGGACTTTAGGAAATCTATTAATAATATCTTAAATGATTAAATAGGTCAGAAAAAGACATAATTTGTAAGTTGATTTTGACAAGTTTGTCACATATTAAAGGTTTAAAACACTTGATATTACAAAATAGAATCACAGGTCATTGCAAAATAAGTCATTCATTTAACCAAGGTGATAACTCAAGGATTTTTTTTTTTTAAAAAAGCAAAAACCTTCATTTATTGAGAGAGGAGACTTAATTTTCCAGACAGTAAGTCCTAATAGAAACAACATGAATTCAATTGTTTGCTTTCCAAAATTTTATAAACAATTTGTAAAATTTTCCTATCGATTATAAGATATAACTTTTATAAGTCTTTATAACCTTTATCAAGGAGTTGGTTAGTGCTTCAAGAAAGCCTTGTTAATCTGACACAGGGTCCCATATGCTGGTCTTGCATCAGTGTGCATTTGACATTAATTATTAATTTATAGAGAAACAACTTTCTCTCTCAAAATTGGCCCTTACAATCTCACATGCCCATCTCTTCTGCAATAGTCCCTGGGCCTTGAAGCTTAGAATAGCTTTAATTTCTGGCCCTGTGTCTCAGGAGTGCAGTTTATCTTGATTGGCATTTTCTACTGGGCCTGAAGCTGAGGCTTTAATTACTGTCAGTGTTTAAAATTTAGCAGGGCTTGTGTTCTTTTTAGGCCTAGGAGTCAAACTCCTGTAACTCAATGTCACCAGGACTTTAAAGGACATACAGGAAGACACAACCTTAAGTTGAAAAATATTGTTTTATTATTTATTTATTTATTTATTTAGAGACAGAGTCTCACTCTGTCACCCAGGCTGGAGTGCGATGGTGTGATCTTGGCTCATTGTAACCTCTGTCTCCCAGGTTCAAGCTATTTTCCTGCCTCAGCCTCCTGAGTAGCTGAGATTACAGGCAACCATCATCATGCCTGACTAATTTTTGTAGAGACATGGTTTCACCAAGCTGGCCAGGCTGGTCTGGAACTCCTGACCTGAAGTGATCCACCCACCTCAGCCTCCCAAAGTGCTGGTATTACAGTCATGAGCCACTGTGCCCAGCCTAAAAAAAGTAATAATAATAATCTCAGTTTTTCCTAAGCAAACCAACTTTAATAATAATGGCATAGAAATTATTTTAATAAAACATAAAATCTATTTGGCCAGTTACCAAAAGGCAAAAGAAAAGACTTTCTGCAGTGCACAGAATATTATGCTGAAGAAAACATTTGCTTTAGACTTTAAGAAAACATTGTTAGCATCAGACCACAAAAGTAGAACCCAAGGAGGAAAAAAACTTACATAAGCTGAAAATGAGTTCAAGGGGAGTGTTACTATTTCACACCTTTTAAAAGAGGAGAGAATACAGAAATCAGAGAGATGCAATAAAAATTAAACTTTGGATTAAAATTAAAAAATTAAAATCTCTTATAATTTATTAAGGGTAAATCAATCGCTTAAGAAAGTGTCATTGTTCTAACAATTCCTTAGTGTTTTTTATTTTACATCAAACCCAATCTCTGGAAAGACCATTATAATTTCCCTTTAATCACAGACAACTTAATCATGTTAAAGTTTTTGGTTTTTAAAAATTAATCCTCTTATTGTGACTTACACAGACCATTCATGACATGATTGGAAATTCTGGTTTGTCCTGACCATCCCTCATTCTTAAACAACCAGTTATTTTATGCTAGGACTAAATTTACCATATAAGATTCTTTTTCATATAAAATTATTTCTCTTTAAGCTTTCTTACCAAAAAAAACCCAAAAAACAAATATAAAACCCTCTTTATTTTTATAACTTTCTTTACATCTCTTTTATTACCTGGCTCCTTTTACCTTGTTTTATATATGACCTTTAAATAAGCTTTGAATTAGACACAAATTCTTCACTTTTTAAAAAAACTTTCAGACTCTAAATTATGATGCATTTGTCTATAACTATTTATCCTATTACATTTACCTAATTATTTCATTTTAATCATTTACCTAGGTTGTTTATAAAAACTACGATTGTCATTATAACTGAGACGGTGAAAAAAATTTGACCTAATTGACTCCATCTTGCTTCTAACCTTCAAGCTGTCCTTATTCATTCCTGGGCATAGGCCAAACTAACTATGTGAGGAACTTAGTTTATAGTTTAGCTTTGAAACAAAGATGATAACAGTTCTTTCCCAAAACAAACCTTATGCCTGTGGACTAGACCACCTAAAGCCACGAGATTAGAAATTATGGTATTCTTACTAAATTCAAGATGTAGCTATTTTTATTAAACTGGTATCAATGTCTTATTTATTAAAGATTACAGAAGCAAAGATCATTTTGTCTTTGGTTGGGTTTACAGTCTTGTAACCCCTATGCCAAATTTTGACACCGTATAGTATTTGGCAGAAATCAGTATAAAATTGCTTGATTAATAAATACAAACAAAAATGTACGCTGACCATTCTTAAGATGTTTTTAATATTACTTTACCAACATTTTTAAAGCTAGCTTATTTATTTCAGATTTTACTTGTTACATACATATGAAAAAGCATTTGACTAGTCTTAATTTTTTTCCAATAAAGCATTTGATTCAAGTGTTTTTATTTTCTTAAGTCAATTAATTAGTGCTTTTTAAATATATTTTCAGTAGTAAAATATTGTGTACACACACATAAATACGTAGATGTATTTGGCATGCCGAGAGAACTACATCCTATAAATTAATAAAATCCTTTCTTTTCCTATCTTATACTTTCAGATTCTTGATAAACTGCTTCACAACCCTAGGCAATTGTCAGCTAAATAGCCTCAAATTTCCATATTAAAGGAAACAACTCAAGTGAAAATCAAATAGCAACATTTACCTCCTAAGGAGAAAAAGTCTGGTGATGCTAGAGAGGAATTAAAGATGGATACCAAATCAAACATAAAATTATAAAAATCTATCATAGGATTGTATAAAGAGACCAATTTTATTTAGATAGGGACTACTTATCTTTTAACTGTATCTCTGAGCTCTGGACAAAGCCCACCCTGAATCTTGAGTCTCCAAAAAGGGAGAATTATTATGAGGTCAGACCACTTTCACAGTGAAGTTAAAAAAAAATTTTTTTAACAAAGTCATTTCTAAGTGTCTAAACTATAAACTACACTCTTTCTTAAAAATCCAAGAGTAACCCCTGTTGTAATAACTATTTTAGCAAAAACAAGCAAACAAACAAAACCAAGTAACACAATACAAAATAAGCAGAGGATTGTGGGCAAGATGGCTGAATAGGAACAGCTCTGGTCTGCAGCTCCCAGTGAGATTAACGCAGAAGACGGGTGATTTCTTCATTTCCAACTGAGGTATCTGGCTCATCTCATTGGAACTGGTTAGACAGTGGGTGCAGCCCATGGAAGGTGATCCAAAGTAGGGTAGGGTGTTGCCTCACCCAGGAGGCACAAGGGGCTGGGAACTCCCTCCTCTAGCCAAGTGAAGCCATGAAGGAAGGACTATGCCTTGAGGAACAATGCAGCAGCCCAGATATTGCACTTTTCCCATGATCTTTGCAACCTGCAGAACAGAATATTCCCTTTGGTGCCTATGCCAACAGGGCTCTGGGATTCAAGCCCAAAACTGGGTGGCCATTGGGCAGACATCCAGCTAGCTGCAGGAGTTTGTTTGTTTTTTTTTTTTAAATACCCCAGTGGCACCTGGATCTCCAGCAAGACAGAACTGTTCACTCCCCTGGAAAGGGGGCTGAATCCAGGAAGCCAAGTGGTCTAGCTCAGTGGATCCCAACCCTATCGAGCCCAGCAAGCTAAGATCCACTGACTTGAAATTGTCGCTGCCAGCACAGCAGTCTGAAGTTGACCTGAGATGCTCAAGCTTAGTGGGGGGAGGGATGTTCACCATTACTGAGGCTTGAGTAGATGGTTTTCCCTTCACAGTATAAACAAAGCCGCTGGGAAGTACGATCTAGGCAGAGCCCACTACAGCTTGGCAAAGCTGCTATAGCCAAACTGCCTCTCTAGATTTCTCCTCTCTGGGCAGGATATCTCTGAAAGAAAGGCAGCAGCCCCAGTCAGGGGCTTATAGATAAAACTTCCACCTCCCTAGGACAGAGCACCTGGGGTAAGGGGCAGCTGTGGGTGCAGCTTCAGCAGAATTAAATGTTCCTGCCTGCCTCCTCAAGTGGGTCCCTGACCCCTGTGTCTCCTGACTGGGAGACACCTCCAAGTAGGGGTCGACAGACACCTTACACAAGAGAGCTCCAGCTGGCATCTGGCATATGTCCCTCTGAGATGAAGATTCCAGAGGAAGGAACAAACAGCAATCTTTGCTGTTCTGCAGACTTTGCTGGTGATACCCAGGCAAACAGGGTCTGGAGTGGACCTCCAGCAAACTCCAGCAGACCTGCAGCATAGGGGCCTGACTGTTAGAAGGAAAACTAACAAATAGAAAGGAATAGCATCAACATCAAAAAAAAGGACGTCCACACAGAAAGCCCATCCGAAGGTCACCAACATCAAAGACCAAAGGTAGGTAAATCCATGGAGATGAGGAAAAACCAGTGCAAAAAGGCTAAAAGTTCCAAAAACCAGAATGCCTCTTCACCTCCAAAGGATCACAACTCCTCGCCAGCAAGGGACAAAACTGGGTAGACAATAAGTTTGACAAATTAACAGAAGTAAGCTTCAGAAGGTGGGTGATAACAAATTTTTCCAAGCTAAAGGAGCATGTTCTAACCCAACATGAGGAAGCTAAGAACCTTGAAAAATGGTTAGAGGAATTGCTAACAAAATAACCAGTTTAAGGAAAAACATAAATGACCTGATGGAGCTGAAAAACACAGCACAAGAACTTTATGAAGTATACACAAGTATCAATAGCTGAATCGATCAAGCAGAAGAAAGGATATCAGAAATTGAAGATCAATTTAATGAAATAAAGCATGAAGACAAGATTAGAGAAAAAAGAATGAAAAGGAGTGAACAAAGCCTTCAAGAAATATGGACTATGTGAAAAGACTAAACCTATGTTTGATTGGTGTACCTGAAAGTGATGGTGAGAATGGAACCAAGCTGGAAAACACACTTCAGGATATTATCCAGGAGAACTTCCCCACCTAGCAAGACAGGCCAACATTCAAATTCAGGAAATGCAGAGAACACCACAAAGATACTCCTCAAAAAGACCAACCCCAAGACACATAATCATCAGATTCACTAAGGTTGAAATGAAGGAAAAAATGTTAAGGGCAGCAAGAGAGAAAGGTCAGGTTACTCACAAAGGGAAGCCCACCAGACTAACAGCGGATCTCTCAGCAGAAACCCTACAAGCCAGAAGAGAGTGGGGACCAATATTTAACATTCTTAAAGAAAAGAATTTTCAACTCAGAATTTTATATCCAACCAAACTAAGCTTCATAAGCGAAGGAGAAATAAAATCCTTTACAGACAAGCAAATGTTGAGAGATTGTCACCACCAGGTCTGCCCTACAAGAGCTCCTGAAGGAAGCATTAAATATGGAAAGAAAAAAACCAGTACCAACCACTGCAAAAATATACCAAATTGTAAAGACCATCAACACTATGAAGAAACTGCATTAACTAATGGACAAAATAACCAGCTAACATCATAATGACAGGATCAAATTCACACATAACAATATTAACCTTAAACATAAAAGGAATAAATGTCCCAATTAAAAGACTGGCAAATTGGATAAACGTCAAGACCCATCTGTATGCTGTATTTAGGAGACACATCACGTGCAAAGACACACAGGCTCAAAATAAAGAGATGGAGGAAGATTTACCAAGCAAATGGACAGCTAAAACAGACTTTAAACCAACAGAGATCAAAGCAGACAAAGAAGAGCATCACGTAATGGTAAAGGGATCAATGCAACAAGAAGAGCTAACTATCCTAAATAAATATGCACCCATTACAGGAGCACCCAGAATCATAAAGCAAGTTCTTAGAGACCTACAAAGAGACTTAGACTCCCACACAATAATAGTGGGAGACTTTGACACCCCACTGTCAATATTAGACAGATCAATAAGACAGAAAACTAACAAGGATATTCAGGACTTGAACTCAGCTCTGGACCAAGTGGACCTAATAGATATCTACAGAACTCTCCATCCCAAATCAACAGAATACACATTCTTCTCAGCACCACATGACACTTATTTTAGAATTGACCACATAACTGGAAGTAAAACACTCCTCAGCAAATGCGAAAGAATGGGAGTCATAACGAGCAGTCTCTCGGATCACAGTGGAATTGTGCTGTGGTTGGGGCAGATCTATGAAGTCAACACCAGGAACCTGAGAAGGCCTCAGAAATCTAAGGTGGAGCCACACAGTGACAGGCAATGTCAAACAGTGGCCTAGGATCCTTCAGCCAAAAGCAGAAACAGACAAAGAGAACAGTGAGGTTTGCAAGGATTGCCAGGCACCCCAGAAGTGGGAAGACGCCAAGAGGGTCCTGCCCAGAGCCCCAGAGCCTGTGTTGTCCTCACAACCCCTGATCTTGGACTTCTGGCACCTCCAGAACTGGGGGAGAGTAAATGCCTGTTGTTAAGCCACCGTCTGTGGCACTGTGTCATGGGACACCAATGACTTCCTTTTTTATTTCAAAGGAATTTTAACGGAGGTGGGTGAGTGGGTGGGTATCTTTCACACAATTTACCGGAAGGAGCTAAGTAGAAGACTCCTGCTTGGCTGTGCTCCTAGCTGGTGTAACTTGGAGAAGCTGGGTTTCACCATTGGCTGGCACCAGATAAAGATATAAGTACAAATAAGCATGTCACTGCCGCTTCCTTTATCATGCAATAAATCTGACTTGTGAACTTCACACAAACTGTACAAATCTATGGTGCAATGGCAACTTGGACATCTGCCTTCATTTTGACCTGGAAAAAGGTTGAAATAAAAAAATTTACATTGCTTATTCTCTTAATCAGCTTTTCCACGTTTAGGCCAGAGTGTCCTAAATTGATAAAAATTAATACAATGATGATTTTTCCATGATGATAAAATCATTATGGAATGCTTGCTTCAAATTCAAATTGTTGCACATCTCTCCTGAGTAATTAATCCTTGTTAGTTGACATATCAGAGCTGATCATATATTTTTAAGTGCTTTACCAAAATACGAAAGTGGATGCCATAACTGGGGTAGATCACACAAGCTGCACTGATAGAAGGCACCAGGAACCCAAGGAAAGGACTCAAGAAAAATACCATTTCTCCCTACCTTCACACTCTCTCAAAGACTCAAATTTACCTTCACTTGTGTGATATTTTAACATAGAAAGAGGGGGAGAGGGAATGTCTCTCACCCCTCTTTGTCTCAGGACAGGATTTTTCACTATTTTCTATATCTTTTCTTGGTTAATGTACCAAAAAGCTACTTGGCATTTCTGCATTGGTGTCTACAAGTAGATCTAAGCCAGAACAAATAGAAACTGAATCTGCATTGTCATCAGGACCTATTGCTCAAATCAAAAAGTTCTCTGATGTATTTAGTTTGACCAAGATCCATTTTAAAGCAGTGGTACCCAAAACTTGGTTGAGAAGACCAACAGATAAGCCCCAATTCTTCCTACTTCCCCCTGCCATCTCCCACAGAAACAACCTTGTCCTGTATCTAATGGTGTCTGCATGCCTGGTGAATGGAGGCAGGGGCCTGTTTAGGTCATGCTTAAGTTAACAGGCTCAAATGTTCTCCAACTTTTGTTGTGCCCAAGAATACGTGGGGAGAATTGTTTAATATGCAGATTCCTGCTTCGTACCCCCAGATGTTGATTTAGTACGTCTAGGAAGAGGCCTGAATTATTTGAATTTGTAACAGAGCACCCCCAGTGATTTTTGTGTGCAAGATCTCACTTAGAGAAATAGTGGCGTGAAAATCTGTAGGTAGATGGCTTAGTTCATTCTCTGTCTTTATAACAGAATGCCTGAGACTGGGTAATTCATAAATAAGAGAAGTTAATTTGGTTTGCAATTCTGGATGCTGAGAAGTCCAAAAGCATGGCAGCAGCTTCTGGTAAGGGCCCTCGTACTGCATCATAACCTGGTAGAAAAGCAGAAGACCAGGCAAGCATATGGAAAAGAGGGGAGTCAAAGCAGGCAATGTGACCTGCTTTATGAAAACCCACTCTCAAGACCTAACCCAGTCTTGTGAAACTTCATGAATCCCTTTAAGAGAGTGGAACCCTCAAACACCTCCCATGAGGCTCCACCTTCCAACACTGCCACATTGAAGAATTAAGTTTCCAATGCATGAACACTTTGGGAACACACTCAGACCATGATAGGAGATAAGCAAAAGACCAGATGAGAGTTTTAGGAACATAATTCTGAAGGCAGAGTACGAAAGATTGGAATTAAGACTTTGGGGCCATGGTGGCTCATGTCTATAATCCCAACATTTTAGCAATCTGAGGTGGGTGGATCATTTGAGGTCAGGAGTTTGAGACCAGCCTGAACAACATGGTGAAACCCTGCTTCTACTAAAAATACAAAAATTAGTCAGGTGTGGTGGCAGGTGCCTGTAGTCCCAGCTACTAGGGAGGCTGAGGCAAGAGAATTGCTTGAACCAGGAAGTGGAGGTTGCAGTGTGCCAAGATCGTGCCACTGCACTCCAGCCTGGGGGACAGAGTAAGACTCTGTCTCAAAAAAAAAAAAAAAGAAGAAGAAGATTTTGGGGTCTGGCACCATTGCTCATACCTGTAAGCCCAATTCTTTGGGAAGCTGAGGCAGGAGGATTGCTTGAGTCCAGGAGTTTGAGACCAACCAAGGCAACAAAGAGAGATCAAGGCAACAAAGTGAGATCATATCTCTACAAAAATGAAAAAGTCAGCCAGTGTGGTGATGAGTCCCTGGGGTCCCAACTACATGGGAGGCTGGGGCAGGAGGATCACTTGAACCCGGGAGGTTGAGGCTGCAGTGAGCCATGTTCACACCATTGCACTCCAGCCCGGGCAACAGAGCAAGAACCTGTCTCAAAAAAACAACAGGAAGAAGATGATGACTTTGGAAAGCCATTGCAGTACGGTTTCAAACTTTTGCTCATGACCAACCGTAAGAAAGTATACTTTATATCTTACTAATACACACATATAGAAAACCTGTGCTACTGTCACTGCCATCACCTTGCTTTTCTCTATAATATTATCAAAATCTGTATATTTTTAGGCTATATATATGTATAATTTTTTTTTTTGAGACAGATTCTCACTCTGTTGCACAGGCTGGAGTGCAGCAGTGTAATCACGCTCACTACAACCTCTACCTCCCTGGTTCAAGTGATTCTTTCGCCTCAGCCTCCCAAGTAGCTGGGATTACAGGTGTGTGCCACTGCCCCTGGCTAATATTTGTATTTTTAGTAGAGATGGGGTTTCACTATGTTGGCCATGCTGGTCTCGAACTCCTGACCTCAGGTGATCTGCCTGCCTCAGCCTCCCAAAGTGCGGGGATTATAGGTGTGAGCCACTGGTGGCTCCTGGCCTGGCAATATATTTTGAGTAGCTTTGTCTTTTTTTCCCTGAAGGTTATATAAATGGGTATATTCTTCCGTACCTTCCTTTTGGCTGAACTTTATGTTTTCAAGTCACTTATATTGATACAACTATAGTTCACTTATTTTAGTTGCTGTATTATATTAACATATCACAATTTATTATTTATTCTTTTATTAAATTTTTTTCCAGTTTTTATTAATAAAAAAGCCTCTGGTGAATATTCTGAACTTGTCTCTTAATGTACCTGTGTAAAAGCTTCCAAGAGAATATATCTAGGTATATGTAAATGTGGAATGATATTACTTTTAATTTTAATTTACATTTTACTCATTGCAAATGAAGTTCAACATCCTTTCATGTATTTGCTCACTGTTTAATTTCCTTTTGTGAGAAATGCTTGTTCATAATCTTTGCCCACTTTTTTATTGGATTGTTTGATTTCTTACTGATTTAGAAGAGTTCTTTATATAACCTAGATATGAATTTCCTGGTTATATGTTCTGCAACATTTTTTTGCCAGCTTATGCATTGCCTTTTTTTACTCTCTCCTTGTCTTTTCAAAGAACATAATTCTTGTTGAGCCTGGTGGCTCACTCCTGTAATCCCAGCAATTTGGGAGGCAGAGATAGGCAGATCACTTGAGGTCAGGAGTTTGAAATTAGATTGGCCAGCATGGCAAAACCCTGTCTCTACTAAAAATACAGAAATTAGCTGGATGTGGTGGTGTACACCTGTAATCCCAGCTACTTGGGAGGCTGAGGCATGAGAATTGCATGAACCCAGTGGATGGAGGCTGCAGTGAGCTGAGCTCATGCTACTGCACTCCAGCCTGGGTGCCAAAGAGAGACTCCATCTCAAACAACAGCAACAAAAACAGCAACAAATAACACAATTCTTAATTTCTATGGAGTAAACTGTTTATCAATCTTTTCTTTATGAATTGAGTTTTTTGTGTCTTGTTTGTGAAATCCTTCTCTATCTTCAGATTATATAAAAATATTTTGTATTTTCTTCCAGAATTTTCAAAAATTTGGCTTTTTCATTGATCTGTCTGGAAATGAGTTTGTGTACAGTTTGAGGTGTGGATCCAGAATCAATTTTTCATACACAAAGAACTAATGGTTCCAACACTGCCTTAAATATTTCCTCCTTTCCCTATCGATCTACATTGCCAAGCATTTTTATACATGCATAGATCTGTTTATGGGGTCCCCATTATCTTTCACTGAGCTATCTGTCTATCCCTGACCCAGTATATCATGATATTTTAAACAACAGAGCTTTAAAATATATTTTAATATCTGATAGGACAGTTCCTCCCTTCCCCTAACTCACATTTGCTGACTCCCCAACATACTGCCTCAAAAATTGCTTAATAACGTTCTATGTTCTCCCATCATAAGCCAAATTGGAACAACATAGTCCTAGACTGCAAAACTGGGTTTACTGAGCTTGTGTGGAGCTTAGCCCAGCACCGCATGTGGATAGCCATAAACAGGTATTTGTTTCACACGTGTGCATGGGAATGCTAATCCTATTATCTAGGCTTCATGGATTTTTTTTTCTACAAGTAAAACATCTTCATAAATGTTAATTGATCATGGAGAACTGTCTATGAAAATTGCAAGGATATGATTAATCATATCTAGTTTGTAGGTAGAGAATTTGAGGCACAAAGAGATTAGATAAAGTGTCTATGATAATAGGGTTAAAAAGTATGAGGCTAATGAGGCCAGGGTGCCTGATTCTCAGACCATCCCCTTCTTATAACCGGATAATGTTGAGAGAGTCTCCACCTATGGCATAAAGGTCAGGATGCAAACTATTGTTAGGAATGTGTTACCAGCTTTCTAGGAAAACAGCTGCTTTTGTTAGGACTCCAGTTTTGATGGGAACAGAAGAGGTTGCAGTTATAGTTTCTTTATCTAGTTCTACAGACAGAGGTTGGGAGCTTCTTTTCTCTCAGTCATCAGCTGTCACCTATCATCTACCTAGGACCAGACCCCTCAGTGAAAGTGAGATGAGATAGGTAATGCAGCAAGTCAAAGGGAAAGATGGCAAAGATTTTTGGGGGAGCAGGCTTGAAGGATGAAGAGAAACCTACTCTTGGTTAAGCAAGCAATGACTGGGCTGCAGTTATCTTAGGATAAGAACTCTGGATTCTATAAATCTATCCGTCCCAATGATTTTGCTTTATTCTTTTCTTCTTGTGCTCCCTCCCTAGCCCACTCTCCTCTGTTACTCTCTGCTTCTATGCCTACTAGACACTTCTGTTCCTGAAAGATGCCATTCTACACAAGTTCTTCCTTTTTGCTTTTGGAAGTTTGCATACTGTGCTGGTACTCTTGCTTCAGGCCTTTCATAAAGTTCTTCATGATAATGGCCATTATGTAATGTAACAAACTTCTGTCTATGTTTACAGCAGGCTAAATCAGTAAATGCCAGCTGTACTTTAAGTGTTTACATATATACCCATGCATGTAAAATTACTTAATCACAGGAGAGATTTTATTTGTTTTGAGGACTTAAGGGTTTTTTTTTTTTTTTTTTTTTTTTTATAAGTGAAATTTTCCAACTATATGGTTGA
>CAUYLG010076904.1:0-56594 GCA_963573385.1 Cacajao melanocephalus
ATGTGGAGAAATAGGAACACTTTTACACTGTTGGTGGGAGTGTAAATTAGTTCAACCATTGTGGAAGACAGTGTGGCAATTCCTCAAGGACCTAGAAATAGAAATTCCATTTGACCCAGCAATCCCATTACTGGATATATATCCAAAGGATTATAAATCATTCTATTATAAGGACACATGCACACATATGTTCATTGCAGCACTTTACAATAGCAAAGACTTGGAACCAACCCAAATGCCCATCGATGATAGACTGGACAGGGAAAATGTGGCACATATACACCATGGAATACTATGCAGCCAAAAAAAACGATGAGTTCATGTCCTTTGTAGGGACATGGATGAACCTGGAAACCATCATTCTCAGCAAACTGACACAGGAACAGAGGATCAAGCACCGCATGTTCTCACTCATAGGCGTGTGTTGAACAATGAGAACACATGGACACAGGGAGGGAAGCATCTCACACTGAGGTCTGTGAGGGGGTCTAGGGGAGAGACAGCAGGGGGTGGGGAGGTTGGGGAGGGATAACATGGGGAGAAATGCCAGATATAGATGATGGGGATGGAGGCAGCAAACCACATTGCCATGTATGTACCTATGCAACAATCCTGCATGTTCTTTACATGTACCCCAGAACCTAAAATGCAATAAAATATATTTTAAAAAATACAAAAATTAGTTGGGCATGGTGGTGTGTGCTTGTAATCCCAGCTACTTGAGATGCTGAGGCAGGAGAATCTCTTGAACCCAGGAGGCAGAGGTTGCAGTGAACGGATAACCTGCCACTTCACTCCAGCCTGGGTGACAGAGCAAGACTCCATCTCAAAAAAATAAAATAAAATAAGATACAGGAAGGCCAGGTGTGGTGGCTTATGCCTGTAATCCCAGCACTTTGGGAGGCCAAGGTGGGTGGATTGTCAGAGCTCAGGAGTTTGAGACCAGCCTGGGAAACACGGTGAAACCCTATCTCTACTAAAATACAAAACAATAGAATAAAATGCTGAAAATAAAACCTGTTTTTTTAAATGTATGCAGAGTCTGACTGAAAGTGAACATACCATGTTAGGCAACAGACATGGCTCCAAAGACACAGTGCTACTTGATTACAGTTGCCCAACATAGCTCAGTGGCAGAATGTGATATAAAATGCTTACAGCTCAAAGCGCAGTGATTACTAACATCAGCCGGCAAATCTCAGCGTTTGGTAAATGCCTGCGAGCTAGCTCAGCGGTTTCCCGTCTGGCCAACTATTTTAACATTTGGATCTTAATTAGTGCCAACGTTGTTTGGTTAATATGTATTTATTTTTCTTATTACTTTAGCTCTCAAGTGGTTTTCTGTTAATCCTGAAACCCTGTAACTCAGAATGACATATCTTTTTGAACTTTCCTCTCCTAGTCCTACCCCCAAGTCTGATCGTCCTTGTTTGCTATTTTTGTGATGTAACTATCATGCTATTCTGAGGTTAGGCTATAGGGTATGGGTGGGGATTCAGAGAGACATATTCATGTTTGAGCAGAGGTCTGGGAATGAACAGGTTATCATCACCTAAGCAGCCCCACCTCTGTTTCCAGGGAAAACCAAGATAGCTCTGACACAGATGTAATTAAAAAAAAAAAAAAAGACTGATTCAGCACGCCCTGGGGGCCACTGGAGGAAGGGGCAGGGTCAGCCTGGAGGCAGAGGAAGCAGGAAAGAGGCTGGGTAAGAAGGTTTGGGATTGGCTGGTTTGGACCATTTCCGGGGGCTCTGGGCACAGGGGCTGGTTGTCTGATATCTAGTCCTGAAGTGGTTAGGCAGATGGATAGTGACCTGAAGTGAGAGCCTGACATTGGAGGTGATTGAGCGTATGGGCCCTGAATTGGTTGATTTGCAGATTTACTATCTCTAGAATGAGCAAGGCCTGGGAGGAGCTCGGCCCTCTGAGGCCAGCAAGGCCCCAGGATGTCAAGCATCAAAATACAGAATGAGAAAGACAAGGGGAAGACACTGTCACTGCCTCTCAGGAGCCGCTGCCCTGCCTGGCCCTGGTCAGCCTCCTTTCCTTGCTAACTAACCCTTGCTTCCTCTGTGCGGGCCACCCTGCGTGCCAGGCCTCAGTCCCCCATGGGCTGCAGGGTTCACTCCCTCCATGCCTTCTCAGTGGTCGCTCTGCCCGCCCCCACTGGAGCTGGTGTGGGTCACGCCCCACCCTGTGCCTTCAGCCCTGTCCCACTGCTGTGCCTGTTTTCATCCTTAGCATTTACTACCTTCTGACAAGCCACATAATTTACTTATTTTTTAGGTTTGCTGGAAACCCAAATGTTTGACTTAGGGAAAGGAGAAATGGCACCGGGCCACAGCAGGGAGAGTGGGCCTCCCTCCTGCAGGCTTCCTCGCTTTCTGCTTTCTTCCACACGGCCTCAGCCTCCAGCTGAGCCAAAACCAAACAAAAACCCAGGAACCTTCCTAACAAGGAGAGAAGCAGACGGCCTCTCAGCTTGGATGTTGTTTCTCTCAGCTCTGCTCTCACATTTGTTTTTTATTGAGATATAATTCACATACTATAAAAACCACCCCCTAAGGTAAACAACTCAGTGGTTCAGAGTCTATTCTCAGAGTTGTGGATCTGCCACCACTGTAACCACTTTAGAACACTTTATTACCCCAAGGAGATCTGCCACCCCTCTGCTGTAACCCCAGCACCCTCCCTAATGCACCCAGCCTGGGACAACCCCTTCTCTGCCTTCTGTTTTGTGTGTTTGCCTATCATGGACAGTTTCCCTAAATGGAATCAGGCAACGTGTGGCCTTTTGTGTCTGCCTTCTTTCTGCTGCCACATTTTATCCACTCCTGATTCAGAACACAAAAAACTAAAATGTGCAAGAGATGGATTTGGGTTTGATAGGCAGAAATTGAAAACTGGTGGCAAACTTTCCAGGGGGCCTTAAGTTGGAGGTGGAAACAGGGCTGCTTGTGTCCAGGGCCCCCGCAGAGGCTTCTGTTTTACTCTGTAGATTTGTGTGCTGGTTGCTTGTCCCTCCCTATCCCCTCCTTACCCCTTCTGGGGGCAGGTGGGGGCAGGTTGAGGCAGAAGGAGCCAGAACTTGCAACCCAGGAGATCACCTGAGGTACCCCCAAGTCCCATTTCCAGAGGGCCAGCCGAACTCTGAAATCTGTTCTAGACCTAGCCTGGTCCCTGAGGCTAAGTTGCCCTAGCCAAGTGCAGGGTAGCTCTGGGCGTTCCTGCTTGGATCCAGCTCAGAGCAGAGCCCTGGGAACAAGCCTGAGTGAGCTCAGAGACCAGCCCCACCAGGCCCAGGTCCACGCAGCCTTATGCCTGGCAGCAATGATTGATCACCGACCTGTGGTTCTGTGTGGCTCTGTCCAATGTCCCCACGTTTAGACTGAGACCACTATTGCTAATGTGATATCCACTAAAAATCTGTCATCTAAGGGAAATTTCTCTCCCAATAATCCACAGCTGATGGGGCCTAGTTGTTACTTGAACATCAGTGCATTTTTCCATTTTTCTTTAAGCATACTTGCTAGGCTTCTGGCAACGGCTATTGTAAACACTTCCCATCATTCCTACGTATTTTCAGCCCCGAGTTCTGTAGTGCCAAGAGAGACCTAAGGTCTGTACTCTGTCATTTGTGAAGAACCTGCCTTGCAGTAGGACAGAGCTGATTGCTCTGGTGTTTATGGTTGAACACTGTCAAACCTGCAGAACTGGCTGTCCCCAAACTAGGAGGTGCCCCATGGGTGGCATGACGAACAGAAAACAAAGCCAGGACTAGGCTGAGAAGAGCATCACAAGGTCAATGTCCACAACTCCCTGGTTACTGAGTGTACAAGAAGGAAGAAGGTGGGGCAAAGGGAAAAAACAAAATCAGGAAGGGGCAGGCTGAGGCTTAGCGGAATTCTTTCCCACCCCTCACTCCACTCCCACGCCCAACGTGGTTCTCACGAGCTTGCTGATGGTGAACTCCTGGAAGGCAAGCCTGGCTCAGTCCCTCACTCACTACGCGGCCTTAAGCAACTTGCTCAGTTTCAACAGACTCTGGGATTCCTCTGCCCCTGGGTGGCTGCCTTTGTCACACATGACAGGAGCATGCTAAGAATTTAATTAATAATAGTACTGTGAAAGGAAAATAAATCTTGGGGCCCCAAAATCATTAAGCTAAATGGAAAAGTCAAGCTAGGAACTGCCAATGTCTCATGTCTCCCTAAAATGCATACTTTTTGGAGTTCAGTTATCACTTTTTTGGGAAAAACATTTTGTTGTTCAGAGATACTTGGCAATGGTATAACTCTTATAAAAGAGCAGCGTTTCTGAGTTAAGTGTAGATAATCTAACCCATATGGATGACATTTCCCTTTAAGTGCTTGACTATGCTTTTAGAAATTGAGCAGAGATGATCAGGGAAGGGAAGAAGACAGCATTTGGCAGAAGGAATTTTTAGAGTTTGCTGAACCAGAATGTAGCAGGGAAAAAAATCTCAGTTGAAGGCCTGGTTGGATTTTGTCATTGCTAATGAGAAGCAGGTATTGAAAATATGTTACAGCTCCTTACAAATCTCACCAGGAATTGTTGCCTGCTTACCTCTCTGCTCTTCTGTGCCTGCTGACCCCAGATGCTAGCATAAGGTAAAGGTGCCCAGTTTAAATGTAAATTCTACCCTGTTATTTGTCCTCAATGGATTTGAAAACCAAAGTTAGAACTCAGGCTGCAAAGGTCCATCTAGGAGACCTGTGGAATGTCACATGTTCTCCAACCCATGTGCACCTATTTGGCAAGCTTGCCCTTTCTCTGCTGCCCAGGCATGCTGTCTGGCTCTTTCCAAAAGCCTGTCTACAGCTCCCAGGGCTGTTCCTAACTACTCCCTACCGGATTCTCAGGTGGAGGTAACAGGTTCCTAGAAAATGTCTTCCAGGCCGTGTGTGGTGGCTCACGCCTGTAATCCCAGTGCTTTGGGAGGCCGAGGCAGCTGGATCACTTGAGGTCAGGAGTTCAAGACCAGCCTGGCCAACATGGTGAAACCCTGTCTCTACTAAAAATACAAAAATTAGCTGGGCGTGGTCTCAGGCGCCTGTAATCCCACCTACTCAGGAAGCTGAGGCAGGAAAATTGCTTGAACCCAGGAGGCAGAGGTTGCAGTCAGCCAAGATAGCACCATTGCACTCCAGCCTGGGCAACAAGAGCAAAACTTCGAAGAAAGAAAGAAAGAGAGAGAGAGAGAGGGAGAGGGAGAGAGAGAAAGAAGGGAGGAAGGGAGGAAGGAAGGAGAAAATGTCAGCCAGGAAAGAAAGCTATGGACAGTGTTGAGGAAGAGGAAACAATTTTACATTTATTCTAAAGGAAAAGTACGGCTCCAGCTGGATCTTTTTTCAGCTCACAGGAAGCTGCCCCTGTCAGGGGACTGCAGGGATCATGCTCCTGCGAATGTGCTCAGGAAGGACAAGTGTTCACTGGAGAGCCTTCACAGAGCCAAAGCCATCAGAGGGTTCCTCTGAAGAACGAGGCCCAGTCTATACAACAGCTTGTCCCAGGGAGGGGTTGCCAAGGCCTGGACCCCGAGATCTCATCCACAGGGCACCATGGGCCTCAGAAGGGCCCTTCCTGCTGTTGCCACGAGAAATAGGCAGCGCTGGCCCTGCACAGTAGCTCACACCTGTAATCCCAGCAGTTTGGGAGGCCAAGGTGGGCAGATCACCTGAGGTCAGGAGTTCAAGACCAGCTTGACCAACATGGAGAAACCCCATTTCCACCAAAAATACAAAATTAGCCGGGTGTGGTGGTGCATTCCTGTAATCCCAGCTACTTGGGAGGCTGAGGCAGGAGAATCTCTAGAACCCGGGAGGTGAGCCAAGATCGTGCCATTGCATTCCAGCCTGGCCAACAAGAACGAAACTCCGTCTAAAAAAAAAAAAAAAAAAAAAAAAAAAGGCAAATCTGTGACTCTTTGAGACTGAAAACCAAACAGAATGCTGCACTCTGACAAGACGGATCACAGACACAAATGTGGAGCAGTTTCCCAGTCAGACATTGCTGGTCCCAAGACCCTGTAGAGTCATTTTCCTTCTGTCTTACCACCCTCCCCTACACAGGCTTTTTCTATCACTATTTTTTCTGTTTTCTGGTTCGTTCATGTTATCATTAAAATCTCCCGACCCAGCCTGGGCAACATGGTGAAAACTCCATCTCTGTTAAAAATACAGAAAAATTAACTGGACATGGTGACACATGTCTGTAGTCCCGGCTACTCAGGAAGCTGAGGTGGAAGGATCACCTGAGCCTGGGAAGTCTGAGGCTGCAGTGAGCCATGATTGCACCACTGCACTCTGTCCTGGGCAACAGAGTCAGCCCGTTTCCAAAAAAAAAAAAAAAAAATCTCCTGACCTAAGGAACTTTGGAAGGCAGTTCTGTGGCTGGATCCCATCAGGCCAGGACCATAAGAATGGCACGCAGAAAATACAGAAAAAAATAGAATGGCATGTAGATGCTACAGTGCAGGGGTGAATTTTCTTCTCACAGGGGCAGGTATCCACTCGGGTTGAAGACAGTAAATGTACTGTGGATGAGGAGAGACAGGTTTCTCACAGCTGGAGAAATAAGTTACAAACGAGGCTAGGATGAACTTGCAGTGCGAGATCAGCCTCGCAAGTGTGGATATGAACTCATAGGGTTTATTTATTTATTATTTATTTATTTATTTTTAAAATAAAGATGGGGTTTCACCGTGATGGCCAGGCTGGTCTTGAACTCCTGACCTCAGGTGATTCACCCACCTCAGCCTCCCAAAGTGCTAGGATTACAGGCATGAGCCACAGCGTCTGGCCATTTATTTATTTAGTTTTGAGACAGAGTCTCACTCTGTCGCCCAGTCTGGAGTGCAGTGTCGAGATTTCGGCTCACTGAAACCTCCACCTCCAGGGTTCAAGTGATTATCCTGCCTCAGCCTCCTGAGTAGCTGGGAATACAGGCGCGCACCACCTCGCCTGGCTAATTTTTGTATCTTTAGTAGAGACAGCGTTTCACCATGTTGACCAGGATGGTCTCGATCTCCTGACCTCGTGATCCGCCTGCCTTGGCCTCCCAAAGTGCTGGAATTACAGGCGTGAGTCACTGCGCCTGGCTTACGGGGTTTTAAATAGATACACGAGGGGGCCAGGCACAGTGGCTTGTGCCTGTCCTCCCAGCACTTTGGGAGGCCAAGGTGGGCAAATCATGAGGTCAGGAGTTGGAGATCAGCCTGGCCAATATGGTAAAATCCCGTCTCTACTAAAGATACAAAAAATTAGCCAGGTGTGGTGGTGGATGCCTATAATCCCAGCTACTCTGGAGGCTAAGTCTGGAGAATTGCTTGAACCTGGGAGGCAGAGATTGCAGTGAGCTGAGATCGTGCCACTGTACTACAGCCCTGGTGATAGAGTGAGATTCTATCTTAAAAAAAAAAAAAATAGATACACACAGGCAAGGTGAGGTGGCTCACACCTGTAATCTCAGCACTTTGGAAGGTCAAAGTGGGAGGATTGCTTGAGGCCAGGAGTTCAAAACCAGCCTGGACAACATAGCAAGACCCTGTCTCTTTTTTTTTTTCTTTTGAGACAGAGTCTTGTTCTGTCACACAGGCTGGGGTGCAATGGCATGATCTCAGCTCACTGCAACCTCCGCCTCCCAGGTTCAAGCAATTCTCCTGCCTCAGCCTCCTGAGTAGCTGGGACTACAAGCCTTTACCACCACACCCAGCTAATGTTTTGTATTTGTAATAGAGATAGGGTTTCACTGTGTTAACCAGAATGGTCTCGATCTCCTGACCTCATGATCCATCTGCCTCGGCCTCCCAAAGTGCTGGGATTACAGGTGTGAGCCACCGTGCCCAGCCATATTAATCTTAAAAACAGACATACAGGCTGGGCACAGTGGCTCATGCCTGTAATCCCAGCACTTTGGGAGGCCAAGGAGGGCTGAGGCAGGAGAATCGCTTGAAACCGGGAGGCAGAAGTTGCAGTGAGCCGAGACTGTGCCACTGCACTCCAGCCTGGGTGACAGAGCAAGACTCTAAAAAAAAAAAAAAGATTAATGCAGAGATACAGAAACAGGATCTTGCTGTGTTGCCCAGGCTGGTGAAACAAGCTCAAATCATGTTTTTAAGTCAATTGATTTTAGTACTTTATTTTTTTTCTTGCTGTTTTTTTGAGACAGAGTCTCACTCTATTACCCAGGCTGGAGTGCAGTGACATGATCTTGGCTCACAGTAACCTCCACCTTCCTGTCTCAAGTGATCCTCCTGTCTTAGCCTCCTGAGTAGCTGGGACCAGAGGCACATTCCACCATGCCCGGATAACGTTTTGTATTTTTTGTAGAGACGGAGTTTCACCATGTTGCCCAGGCTGGTCTTGAACTCCTGAGCTCAAGCAATCTGCCTCCAAAGTGCTAGGATTATAGGCGTGAGCCATTGAGCCTGGCCAGTTTCAGTATTTAAATTAAAACCCATTATAGATGTGATAAATGTACATAAACTTGTTTTCATTTCTAATCCTAAATTTTCTGGTTTGAACAGGAAAGAGCTTACATATTAAATACGTCTATGTAAATAAAATAATGCTCCTAGTCCCATAAATGTTTAATAAAATATTTGTCCTTTAAATGCAGCCTCCTATTCCACATAGAGAATATTTGATTTTTTTCACTCAGAAAGATTTTCTTTTTGTAGCTGCCATGAGCCTACACATCTGGGTCTGTGTCCCTTGCTGGGCACTTATAGGGCTCAATGCATTCAATTAAGTGACTCATTCAGTTATTTATTTAGATCAACAAAGACTTTTGGGGGGTTATAATTCAGAATGTCATGAGCTCCTACATGCTGAGCCCTGTGCCCTTTTGGTAGTCCCCATTTGATTTTTTTGTTTTTCTTTTTTAGGCAGAGTCTCTTTCTGTCACCCAGGCTGGAATGCAGTAACGTGATCTCCACTCACTACAACCTCCACCTCCTGGTTCAAGCGATTCTCCTGCCTCAGCCTCCCCAGTACCTGGGACTACTGGAGTGCACCACCACAGCCAGCTAATTTTTGTATTTTTAGTAGAGATGGGGTTTCACTATGTTATCCAGGCTGGTTTTGAACTCTTGAACTCAGGTAATCTGCCCACCTCAGCCTCCCAAAGTGCTGGAATTACAGGCGTGAGCCACTGCACCCAGCCCCCCATTTGATTTTTAAGCACTTCTTATATTTTGGCACCATAAGATGTTCAGGCCCATTTTGTATTTTCCCTGCCCCATCCCTAGAACCAACTCCTCTCTGAGTAGCCCTGGTTTCTCCAGGGTGTCCAGTCTCCCGTAGAACTTCCAGTGGCCATTGGCTCAAGACTTAACTTGCTTCAACAAGAATCCAGGGCCCTCGCACGCTTCTCCCAGCTCCTTACAACACTGCCAGTGGTCCCCAACATACCAATATCCAATCACCATGTGACCGAGCAAAAAGGGCGAAACCACCCAAAAACTAAAAATAAAAAGGTATTGAGATAAGAAAGCCAGAGGCTGGGAGACAAGGAAATTCTAAAATTTACGAAATTAACTACAAGCCCCTCTAAAAATAACTGTTCTGTGAAATTTGCCAGGCATTTTTAAATAACCAAATCTTCCCTCATGGTTTAGATTTTGTTTTTTGGGTTTTTTACCCAAAACTTTCTCTCTCCTCCCTGTGTTCCGTGCTCTTCCCCACTCTCCAGCACCTGATGACTCCAGAAACCCTTCCTCTACTCTACCCTTGTCCTCATTCTGTCCCTGTCCCTCCCTTGCCCTCTGAACCATTTCCTCCTTTGTTTTGTGACTTTCATATAACCCTTTCCACAAACTGATAGCCATTTAAAATAAACCAGAACCACAGGAAACCAACACCCGCAATCCACACACCCTCTGTGAACCTCACTGACTTGAACATTGCTGCTGATCTCATGGGGCTGCTCTGCCCAGCAGGGGAGGTCCCCCAGGCCATCCAGGGGCAAGGACTGCTCCCTATCACAGCCTCCCGCATGCTTCCAGCACCCAGCAGAATGCTATGCACAGGATGAGTGTTGAGCAAACAGCTTTTGTCTCAAGATCAAAACATATGCTAGCTTTCTCAGAGTGTGAGAAGTATGACACTTCATATATTGTTTGTGAGCATGTAAATTGGTACAACCTCTACAAAGGCAATTTGGCAATGTCAAAATTTGAAATATATATATGTACCCTTAGATCCGGGGATTCTATTCTTCCGTAATTATCCTAGATATACTGGTGTAAGTGCAAACCTAGGTACTCATGAGCATATTCATTGGGACATTGTTTGGCCCACATTTTCATCAATAGTGGCCTGGCTAAATGATCACATGCACATCTGCACAATGGAATAGTATGCAGCTATTAAAAAAGAAAGAGGGCTGAGTGTGGTGGCTCACACTTGTAATCTCAACACTTTGAGAGAGTTTGAGACGAGCCTGGCCAACATGACGAACCCCGTCCCCATCTCTATTAAAAATACAAAAATTAGCCTGGAGTGGTGGCACACACCTGTAGTCCCAGCTACTTGGGAGGCTAAGGCACAAGAATCATTTGAACCAGGGAAGTGGAGGTTGCAGTGAGTCAAGATCTTGCCACTGCACTCCAGCCTAGGCAACAGACAGAGTCTGTCTCCAAAAAAAAGAAAGAAAGAGGCTGGGCATGGTAATCCCAGCACTTTAGGAGGCCAAGGCGGGCGGATCATAAGGTCAAGAGATCAAGACCATCCTGGCCACCATAATGAAACCCAGTCTGTACTAAAAATACAAAAATTAGCTGGGTGCAGTGGCGTGTGCCTGTAGTCCCAGCTACTCAGGAGGCTGAGGCAGGAGAATCACTTGAATCTAGGAGGCGGAGGTTGCAGTGAGCCAAGATTACACCACTGCACTCCAGCCTGGCGACAGAGTGAGACTCCGTCTCAAATAAAAGAAAAAAAAGAAAAAGGCAGGACTATGTATACTGATACAGACAATGCCGCAAGATATAATGTGAATGACAAAAGCAACATGTAGTGAATATAGCATATTACCATTTATGTGAAAAAACATATATATTCATGAATGTTCACAAGTACACAGGATATTTCTCATAGGATAACCAAGAAACCTAGAAGTGATTGCGTTGGGGTAACTGGATGAAATGAGAGAGGAAAAGTTTTTTTAAAATTTTTATTTATTTATTTATTTATTTTTAAAAGATGGAGTTTCACCATGATGGCCAGGCTGGTCTTGAACTCCTGATCTCAGGTGATCCACTCACCTCGGCCTCCCAAAGTGCTAGGATTACAGGCATGAGCCACCGTGCCCGGGCTTTTATTTTTTATTTATTTATTTATTTTAGAGATGGAATTTCACCATGTCGGCCAGGATGGTCTTGATCTCTTGACCTTGTGATCCACCCGCCTCGGCCTTCCAAAGTGCTGGGATTACAGGTGTGGGCCACCGCGCCCAGCCTGAAGAGAGGAAAATTTACTTTTCCCTTTTGGACCTTTAGAAGTTTGTTCATGTGTATATTTACCTTTTCTTTTTCTTTTTTTCTTTTTTTTTTTTTTTGAGATGGAGTCTTGCTCTTTCACCCAGGCTGGAATGCAATGGCGCGATCTCGGCTCACTGGAACCTCTGCCTCCTGGGTTCAAGCAATTCTCCCGCCTCAGCCTCCTGAGTAGCCAGGATCACAGGTGCCCGCCGCCGTGCCCAGCTAATTTTTGTATTTTTAGTAGAGACAGGGTTTCACTATATTGGCCAGGCTGGTCTTGAACTACTGACCTTGTGTTCCGCCTGCCCTGGCCTTCCAAAGTGCTGGGATTACAGAAGTTCAAGAGGTCAGGAGTTCAAGACCAGTCTGACTAACTCTCTACAAAAATACAAAAATTAGTCGGGCATGATGGCAGGTGCTTGTAATCTTAGCTACTTGGAGGCTAAGGCAGGGGAATCACTTCAACCCCGTAGGTGAAGGTTGCAATGAGCTGAGATCATGCCACTGCACTCCTGCCTGCCTGCCTCCAGAGTCCTGAGACTCTGTCTCAAAAATAAATAAATAAGTAAAATAAAATATTAAAAATATATAAAGGCTGGGTACCGTGGCTCATGCCTGTAATCCCAGCACTTTGGGAGGCCAAGACGGGTGGAACATATGAGGTCAAGAGTTCGAGATCAGCCTGGCCAACATGGTGAAACCCCATCTCTACTAAAAATACAAAAATTAGCTGGGCGGTAGTGGTGCGGGCCTGTAATCCCAGGTACTGGGGAGGCTGAGGCAGGAGAATCACTTGAGCCTGGGAGGCAGAGGTTGCAGGGAGCCGAGATCATGCCAGTGCACTCCAGTCTGGACGAAAGAGTGAGACTCTGTCTAAAAATACAAAACAAATATATATATGTATATACATACACAGACACACATATACACATACATGTACATATATACATACATACATATATATATATATATTTGCTTCTAATAACATTTGGGGGAAACGAAAAGCGTTATTAAACTTTAAACCACATGAAAGAATAATATGAAATAGTCTCCACTCAGAATGAAAATGATGAATAACTGTTGGCAGACAATACCAGTAAAGACACAGTAAACTGGCAAAAATGGACCCGCAGGCGACAGTGCCCTGAGGAGGCACTTACGATCGAGTGGAGAGTGCAGGGCCCGGGCAGGAGATTCCTGGGAGTGGTTTGGGCAAAGGGTCCTGCAAAGTCAGCCAGACGGGAAACGCGCTTTGGGGAAACCGCGAGTTCAGCGCTCGGTGGAGCAGCACGGCCGGCCGGGCGGAGGGTTACTGACTGGAGGAGCCCAGGCCCACAGCCAGCAGGAACACGGGAAGTGACTGGCGCATTTACTGGAAGTCGTATTTACTGTGTGTCCGTCACACCGCGTCAGCTGTCACCTCACGACTCTGCCTCGGCCGCCTTTGGTTGGAGGAAGGGCGTTGCTAGAGCCGCATCATAAAGTACATAGGTCTGCCCACGTCGGGACGCGTGAGTCCGTGTCTGCGTGTTCCTATCGCTCCTAGGTTTTCTGGACTTTCGGAGACCTTCCACACCCTGGTCACACTCCCAGACCCGGCTCGCTCCACGCATCTCACGCTGGGCGCTCCGGGTCGCCCTCCTGCACCCCGGCCGGCCCCGCCCCACCGAACCACGCCCACCTACCGACCCCGACCCCAGAGGATCCACCCCCGGCCAGTCCTGCCCCATCAAACCACGCCCACTCGGCGAGCTCGTTTGGGGCAAAGCCCGCGGCCCCTCCACACCAGCTGGGGTCCTACTTCTCCACCAGGCTTCCCCCTCTCGCTCCTCAATCCCACCTAATGGTTTATTACTAGCATTATACAGCTTCAGCTTTAATTACCTTCCAATCTCACTTCCTCGTCAGCAAGAGGAGCTAGTGTGTGGTGTACGTTATGTGTGTCGTGGGGAGGTGGCCGCGTTGCACTTTGATTTGGAATAGACAGAAGTACAGGTTTCCCAGGATATGGAGGGAAGGCAGACCACCGGTGAGTCTGTGCCGGCCGATCCCCAACAGACTTGGGTGTGTGCTGTGTGCACTGAGGTCTCCCTCTCCATCTCCACGAAAGGAGATGGGCTCTGCTCCCCAACTCGCAGAGACTTAAAGGCTGCGAAGGGTTTTGCTGACGAGGAAGTGAGACCACTTATGTATGAAGAAATGTGGTCATTTTTATCCAGATGGCAGTGCACCCCTAGTCCGAGGTAGAAACTGAGCTCCTTCCAGCCCGAGAGGCTTCTGTGAACTGCCCACGCACTTGCACAGCTGGCTTTGCCCTGCCCTGGCAGACAGAGGGACCTTGCCCACCTTCTCCTAAAGCCACCCTTGCCCAGCTCCGGCTGGAAGCGGCTCTGAGGCAGCGTCTGTGTTCCTTCGCATATCCCAATGCTACAGCAGAGGCTCTCAACCACATGCCAGCTGTAAAAATCCCCAGTGCATTTCTAAAAAGAAAACCAACTGCTTTTCTTTACTCTCACATAAACTGCTGATGCCAAATGTGTATTTTTCCCCTCACATTAAGCAATTCTGACACGGCAAGGTGCAGTGGCTCACGCCTGTAATCCTAGCACTTTGGGAGATCAGGAGTTCAAGACCAGGCTAGCTAACATGGAGAAACTCTGACTCTAATAAAAATACAAAAAATTAGCTGGGTGTGGTAGCGGCGCCTGTATTCCCAGCTACTTGGGAGGCTGAGGCAGGAGAATTGCTTGAACCCAGGAGGCAGAGGTTGCTGTGAGTTGAGATCGTGCCACTGCGCTCCAGCCCAGGCGACAGTGTGAGACTCCATCTCAAAACAAACAAAAAAAAAGATAAAGAAAAAGATATTCCTCTAACCTTTATCATTCAGGAAATTCCATTCCAAGAGTTTTAGGAGCTCTGTTCCTGGAAATGAGGACAAAGACCAAATACATATTTCTTATTATATCACAATATCAACCTTTTCTTCACCCAATATCAATTAAATCAGAATTTCTGGATGTGGAACCCAGAAATCAGCAGTTGTTTTATTTATTTATTTACTTACTTACTTACTTACTTACTGAGCCAAGTAGGTCCTATTTGTGGCCAAAGTTGGGAGTCACAGCCTTGGAGTAACTGGCTGTGTTCATTTATGATGCTTTCCAGTGGGAGAAACGGAAAACCTCAGGTCAACAGTTAAAACAAGAATTTCCTTACCTTCTATAACAAATAGTCCAGAGATGGAGCAGATGCAGGGGTTGATTACCTCCAGGATCTGATGACATAACTGAGGACCCAGGCTGCCCCCATCTCTGCCAAGGCGTCCTCCCATCACTGGTGCTTCCTCAGGCTTTATCCCCAGCTCCTGGTACCACATCCTTGCACAGCCAGGTCCCCAGGCAGAAGAGGCATTTCCTGGTGCACAGAGCTGGGCTCTCAGAGCAAGAGGCTAGAACAGTGACTGCCATACTACCCCAGGCCTCCTTACCACCTTCTGGGAGTCTCTTTCCATACTCGTCACCTGGCTTAGCTCTTTTCAGTGATATCATTAGTTTATCTGAAACTCATTTCTAGATTGATTCTTCTGGCCTCAGATTATTCTAAGATTAATAGGAAGACTCACTGAGCTCCTTAAAGACTGACCTACAAACTGAGATGGCATTAAACAATGGGATTCATGAGGAAGCTTGTGAGTTGGAAGAAAGGCATGGTTTCTTTTTTATTATATACTTTTTTTTCTTTATGAGACAGAGTCTAGCTCTGTCACCCAGGCTAGAATGCAGTGGCCCAATCTCAGCTCATTGCAACCTCCACCTCCCAGGTTCAATCAATTCTCCTACCTCAGCCTCCCAAGTAGCTGGGATTACAGGCGTGCACCACCGTGCCCAGCTAATTTTGTATTCTTAGTAGAGATGGGGTTTTTCCATGTTAGTCAGGCTGGTCTTGAACTCCCAGCTTCAGGAGATCTGCCCACCTCGGCCTCCCAAAGTGCTGAGATTACAGGTATGAGCCACCATGCTTGGTCTTTTTTAATTATATGCTTATTTATACTATTATAAACAGAGGAAGCTCCTGCTGCTGTCTGCATATAGCCCCTTTGATTTCAGTAACCAAGCTGAACTAGCTCCCTCCTAGCACTGCTGTGGGTACGAGTTGTGAGTTGGGGAGTCTGCTTACCTCTTGGTGTCCCTTCCTGGTTATCCTTTTATCTGGCATTCCTCAGCCTTGGCCGCGCACCAGAATTACATGTGCTTGAAAAATATTTATGCCCAGGCCCCACCTCTAGAGATTCTGATTTAATTGGTCTAGGATGGAGCTTGGACATTGTTTTACACTGAAGGTGTTCCCCCCAAATTCATATGTTGAAGTCCTGACCCCCAGTACCTCCAGATGTGACTGTATTTGGAGATAGATCAGGTTTTCAAGGAGGTAACTGAGGTAAAATGAAGTTATTAGGGTGGGTGCTGATCCAAGAAGAGGAGATGAAAGGCACACACAGGTACCGAATGGAGACCACGTGAAGAGCAAGAAGATGGCCTTCTGCAAGCCAAGGAGAGAGGCCTTAGAGGAAGCCAACCCCATGGACATCTTGAGCTTGGAATTCTAGTTCCTAGAACTGTGAGAGAATCAGGAATATGGTTTAATCTCCCCGGGAGATTCTAACACAAGCCTGGGTGACAACCTGCTCAGGCTCTGGTTTGAAAGTCAGGTTTTTGAAAAGACAGTGTCTGGGCCTCACCCCCAAGGATTCGCCCTTATTTGACCAGGTGTGACAATAGATCATCAGTATTTTTGGAGCTGTGCGTTGAGGACAACGCCTCTAGACCTCACCCAGCCTCCAGGCACAGCCAGCCTTCGGGCACAGTCAGCGACACACACGCCCCAGCAAGGAGAGAGGTGGCCACACATTCCTGAAATTCTTCCCTTGCCTTTGTGATCTAGCACAGTTTGGAAAAGCTGTTTTAAAATGAGAACCCCTGGGAGGATAGGGAGGGATGATACTGGGTTATTTGCAGTTTACAGCTTAGCTTAGATTCCTTGGATTCCTTTCAGTGGAATTGCTTTCCTCTCAGTACACAGGAGAATTGATTACCCTGAAAATTAGGAATTTGGGTTGAGAGAGGAAGAGAGTTGTAAAGTATATAATAAAAAGAAAAAAAAAACATGCTTTTCTTCTTTCCCACTTGTTGTCTCCAAAGGTAACCAGCTGCTACTAATAATTTCTTATGTGTCCTTTCAGAAAAAAGGGGTTTGATATATACCAGCATAAGAACAGTTTATATGTTTATACAAATGGAAATATATGTGTCATGTATTTCCATATATTTTTAATTAATTAATTTATTTATTTTTAATTTTTTTTTTCTTGAGACGGAGTCTGGCTCTGTTGCCCAGGCTGGAGTACAGTGGCACAATCTCAGCTCACTGCAACCTCTGCCTCCCTGGTTCAAGTGATTCTCCTGCCCCAGCCTCCTGAGCAGCTGGAATTACAGGTGCGCACCACCAAGCCCGGCTAATTTTTGTATTTTTAGTAGAAATGGAGTTTCACCATGGTCAGGCTGGTCTCAAACTCCTGACCTCATGATCTGCCCTCCTCAGCCTCCCAAAGTGCTGGCATTACAGGCATGAGCCACTGTGCCAGGCTATATTTCTATATTTTTAACTTAATAACACATTGCATTAAGTTCTTCCCTTTGGCTTTTACATATTCAAGCCTGTCCCAATCCACCACCTTATTTTTCTACTTGCCTTGCAAGCACACTCCCCTTTCAAGAGTTCTCTATACCAGCAGGCTGTGGTGGCTCATGCCTGTAATCCCAGCACTTTGGGATGCCGAGGCAGGTGGATCACCTGAGGTCGGGAGTTCGAGACCAGCCTGATCAACATGGAGAAACCCCGTCTCTACTAAAAATACAAAATTAGCCAGGCATGGTGGTGCATGCCTGTAATCCTAGCTACTTAGGAGGCTGAGGCAGAAGAATTGCTTGAACTTGGGAAGTGGAGGTTGTGGTGAGTGGAGATCATGCCATTGCATCCCAGCCTGGGCATGTGGGCAATAAGAAGGAAACTCTGCCTCAAAAAATAAAAAAAAGAATTCTCTATATCTGCGGTCGAATTTCTCACCTCTCACTTTCTGCTCAGTTCTCTCCAATCTGGCATCTGTTCCCACTGGCACAGCCATTGCTAAGGTTCTCAGTTCATCCTCCTCCTCCAACTTGACGTTGGCATCTCTGGTCCTGGCCTCCTTCCTGAACTCTCATTCCCTTCTCTCGGGTCTCCGCCTTCCCATGGCCTCTCTACCTCCACAGGGCATCCCTGTCTACTTGCTCTTTGCATTTGAGGCTCCTCAGGCTGTGATGAGGCCCTCTTCTGTCTGCTACCTAGCATGGTGACTGGCACAAGGCTATCAGTCAATAGATATATGAAGAAACAGACCTAGCTCCTTCTTGTCATGGCTACATGGAATTCGTTTTTACAAATAAACTGCAGACTATTTAACGATCCCTCATTGGAGCATGTTTATGTTTATGGCTTCTGGCTTTTTACCATCACCCCCAGTGCTGCAGTAAATTTCCTTCACAAATATTTTGGGTTGTACTGCCCAGTGAATTCCCCTACAGGGGAACTGCTGAGTCAAAGTGGGTGTGTATATTTTGTAGATATTACCAAATTGCCCTCCAAAAAGTGTGTTCCCATTGTCCCTCTCCCCACAGCAGCGCATGGGAACGCCTGTCTTCGCACACCTCCACCACTATCGCAGGCTGGCACTCCAGAAGATGCTTGCCAACCTGAGATGTGAAAAACATCTGTTTTTATTTGCATTTTCTTCACTATGATCCTGGTGATAACAATATCTTAAAACAAGAACAAGCAGCTTTAAATTGCTGCTTCAGGTCGGGGCAGAGTGAGGGTGGATGAAGAATGAACCCATTTCCTATAAAAGCAGAGAGAGGCACAGCAGGTGACCTGCCCTGGTGGAACTCGCCAGATGCTGTTTTTTGTTTTTTGTTTTTTTTTGAGACAGGGTCTCACTCTGTGGCCCAGGTTGGAGTGCAGGGGCTGGGTCACGGCTCACTGCAGCCTCGACCTCGTGGGCTCAATCGATCCTCCCGTCTCAGCGGGATCCACCCTCTCAGGGTGCTAAGATCACAGGTGTGAGCCACCACCTGGGCAACATCTTTTGATGGAGCCTCGTTTAGACCCTCAGCATGAGGAAGGCCTGACTTAGACTGGAAATGCCTGTACCAGGTGACCAGAAAGGTGGGACATGCACCCAGGGACAGGCCTCATTCTCTGAGAAGCGCCATAGTCCTCCCGCCTCTGTCTGGGACTGATGCCCTCTCTGTGCTCTTGTTAAATTCTAGCTGGCCCACCTCCGCCCCAAGGTGGTGGGTCTAGCAGCCCTTGCTGGAGTGTGCAGGTCCCTGATGTGAATAGTGACTGAACAGCCCCAGGTAGTCAGGCAGGGCAGCTCCCAGGTTCAGATGATCGGAGGCAGGGAGCCAACCTGAGTTGCATCTTCCATTGGGGTAGAGGAAGTAGGGGCAGATTTGAGTCCCTGAGGGAAATTCTGGACACATCCCCCTTCCACCTCCCCCATCTCTGATCTTGAGCCCCACAAAGCAGGCCAGCTCACCATCACACCCCAAAAGTCCCCTAGGCAGGTGCGGGGGCACAGAGTAGGCACACAGTAGATCTTTGTTGAATATGTTAATGAACTTAGGGTCAGGGACAGGGACCATTCACAGGCCCCATCCCCAAGTTAAGAGCCCTGCACTAAAGAAACCCCTCTTCTCCCCCAGGCGGCAGCTGGGCTGGTGGCCTCCCCAGGTGCGCAGGACCAGATTGCCAGGGAAAAGTCGGGTTCTTCCATACCACTTCTCTACGTACCCCCATGTCCAAAATCTTTTAAAGGAGGTTAAGGATGCTATCTGCATCCTAGGTTAGTGTAGGGGTAAATGTGCTAGTGTGAAGTACTTAAGATCGTTTCTTACGCTATTGAAAGTAAAGGTTCCTATCATCATCCTGGCCTCCTGACAATCTACCTCAGACCCCCTTCCCAACCTGCCCATGGCCATTGCAGCCAGCAAGCTTCCTCTTTACCCTCAGAAGGTTCACTGAAAAATCAACTCACAAAAAGGCAGATTAATAAGAGAAAAAGCATGCCAATGTATCACCACTATGCACACTGGAAAATTACAGTGACAGCCTGATATTCTAGTGGGTTCAGATGCTTATACACCCTACTTCAAGGCTGGGTCCAGTGGCTCGTGCCTGCAATCCCAGCACTTTGGGAGGCCAAGGCAGGCTGAACACCTGAGGTCAGGAGTTTGAGACCAGCCTGGCAAACATAGTGAAACCCCATCTCTACTAAAAATACAAAAATTAGCCAGGCTTGGTGGTGGACACCAAGTGCTATTCCCAAGTATCTACACCAGCTACTCAGGAGGCTGAGGCAGGAGAATTGCTTGAATTAGGGAGGGGGAGATTGCAGTGAGCTGACATCGTGCCACTGCACTCCAGCCTGGGTGACAGAGCAAGATTCTGTCTCCAAAAAAAAAGAAAAGTATATGCCCTACTTCTTAGGGGAAAGGGAGATGGGGAAGTGTGGATGATTTGAGGGGTTGGTAAATGATTTTTAAGGGAATTCAGTGGGCTTGAAGAACATACAATGGTCTGTGACAAAGTTTGGCCCATGGAGTGGACAGTGCTTTGTGACAAAATGTCCAGGCTTGTTGACAGTCTTCAGTCTGCCTTCCCGTGATATGAATCGGGTTTTTTGGCATATATACGTAAATAATAGAGATGGGACCTGCTATGTTGCCCAGGTTGGACTGGAAATCCTGGCTTCAAGCAGTCTTCCTTCCTTGACCTCTCAAACAGTTGGGGTTACAGATGTGAGTGATCACGCCTTAGACTGAGTTCAGTTAATGAAACAAAAGGGCTGGGCATGGTGGCTCACACCTGTAATCCCAGCACTTTGGGAGGCCAAGACAGGAGAATCACAAGGTCAAGAGATGGAGACCATTCTGGCCAATATGATGAAACCCTGTCTCTACTAAAAATACAAAAATTAGCTGGGCATGGTGGTGCATGCCTGTAGTCCCAGCTACTCGGGAGGCTGAGGCAGGAGAATCGCTTGGACCTGGGAAGTGGAGGTTGCAGTGAGCCAAGATCGCACCACTGTACTCCTGCCTGGCAACAGAGCAAGAGTCCATCTAAAAGAAAAAACATAAAGGAGCGGGGCCAGAGGTACTTGGGGAACAATTTTTCTCCTTGGCAGGTCTATCTGGTCTTCATGTAGGTAGGAAAAAAGTGTCTTCCAGTATCTGCTGATGCCTAGAGGCCTTTAATACTATACTAGGGAGCCATATTTTGGGTGAAGTTGCCTGTGCCCCTTCACCACTCACAGACAGCTGGAGCAAGTTCCCAAAGCCTCCTCAGCCCTTCCTGGACTGGCAGCCCCATCTAGCAAATACAAATACAGAGTACTCCGCTACATCTGAATTTCAGATAAACAGTAAATTTAGTATATTGCATCTTGCACAATATTTAGGCGATACTTTTTTTTTGAGATGGTGTCTCACTCTGTAGCCCGGGCTGGAGTGCAGTGGTGCGATCTCAGCTCACTGCAACCTCTGCCTCCCAGAACCCAGTTCAAGCAATTATTCTGCCTCGGCCTCCTGAATAGCTGGGATTACAGGCTCGCGCCACCATGCCCAGCTAATTTTTTTATTTTTAGTAGAGACGGGATTTCACCATGTTGGCCAGGCTGGTCTCTAACTCCTGACCTCATGACCTGCCCGCCTTGGCCTCTCAAAGTGCTGGGATTATAGGTGTGAGCCACGGCGCCCGGCTAGGAGATACTTACACTAAAACATTATTCATTTTGTATCTGAGATTCACATTTAACTGGGCATCCTGTGTTTCTATCTAGCAGCTTTACTGCCAGGCTCACTATCAGGGTCCCTCTCACTTGTCCTTTTTCCCACCAGGAAACTGTATTTTGAACAATATCTTGGATTATTTTCAAAACATTATCTCACTATATTTTGGGTGAAGTTGCCTGTGCCCCTTAACCACTCACAGACAGCTGGAGCAAGTTCCCAAAGTCTCCCCAGGCCTTCCTGGACAGGCAGCCCCAGCTAGCAAATACAAATACAGAGTACCTAGCTGCATCTGAATTTCAGATAGACAAGAAATTTACTATATTGCATCTTGTGCAATATTTAGGAGATACTTACACTAAAACATTATTTGTTGTGTATCTGAGATTTACATTCAACTGGGCATCCTGTGTTTCTATCTAGCAACTTTACTGCCAGGCTCACTGTCAGGGTCCCTCCCCCTTTTCCTTTTTCCCAACAGGAAATTATATTTTAACAATATCTTGGATTATTTTCAAAACATTATCTCACTATTTACAGTAATGTGTTTATTCTTTTCAAAAGAACACCCCCTTGTACCAGAGCACTATTTTCTCAACTAGTCTGGTTGGAAGAAGAGCCTGGGTTTCCTAGACCCCACCTCAGACCAACCAGATCATAACCTCCAGGTAACAGGCTTGGGAACCCGTGTTTACAGCAAGTGCCTGGGTGATGCCATCACACAGGCAAGTCTGGGAAATACTGGAAGAGAGGTCACTTCCCTGCTCCAGAAAACAGAGGAGATCAGTCCACGGGAGGTTTGGTCTCTGCTGGGTGGGAGGAGTCTCTTGGCCCATGGTAAGTTCTCCGTGAACCTCTGTGGGCTGAATGCCGTCCAAGAGCACACACACAGCTCAGGCAGTGGGGGCATGTTGGGGCCTGTTGCCCTCCGAGGGGATGCCAGGACCCCACAAACGACCTCTAGGGGCCTTACTGCTATCTCCCGAGACCATCCAGGGCCCTGCCTCCCGCTTACGCTTCTCCAGTCTCAGTGCTGTGGGACTCTTTTCTTTGAATTCTTGGGTTTCTGTGCTTAGTCTTTCTCGCACTGTCGCCCAGGCTGTAGTGCAGTGGCGCGATCTCGGCTCACTGCAGTCTCTGTCTCCTGGGTTCAAGCAATTCTCCTGCCTCAGCCTCCCAAGTAGCTGAGACTACAGGTGTGTGCCACCATGCCCAACTCATTTTTTTGTAATTTTGGTAGAGATGGTGTTTCACCATGTTGCCCAGGATGGTCTCAATCTCCTGACCTCGTGATCCGCCCCCCTCAGCCTCCCAAAGTGCTAGGATAACAGGCATGAGCCACTGCATCCGGCCTCCTCTTTTTTTTTTTTTTAATGCTACTTTACTGTTTTCCATCTTAAACATCTATCCCCACCGCCGACCAAAGACATCTTCATAATCCTGCCTTTCTTTTTTAATGTGAACTTTTACTGAAATATGATATAAATTTAGCAAAGTGCTTGAATGAGTGTAGATATAAAAAGAATTTTCACAAGGTACAGATGTGTGTATAAGGAACTCACTGCTGAACACAACCTGGAAGCCCTCAGTACCCCCTTTCTAGTCTCGAGCACCCCTTCTAAGAGACCCTCCTCTGGAGTCCTAACTTCATATATTAGTAGTTTTACCTCTTTTTGAATTTCACATGAATTGAACCACCCAGTATACATTCTTCAGCGTCTGTCTCCTCCCACCTACCCTTGCATTCATGGAATTCCTCTGCGTGGAGAAGACTGCAGTTTGTCCACACGAGCGGCTTACTGTCCCCCATTGTGGGGATATAAGTTCTGCTGTTGATGGACACTTAGTTTGCTTCTAGTTTTTTATTATTACAAGTCATATTCTTGTACATGTCTTTCAGTGAATGTTATCTACAGATTTAGGAGAATTGCTGGGTCACAGTGTGTATGAATATTTAACTTTCATAGTGTCAAAATGTTTGACAAAGTGAAATTTATATTTCCAACAGCAAAGCCTCATAATCCCACTTGCTCTGCATACTTGCCAACACTGGGTGCTGCCATTTTTATAGTAGCCATCCAGGTGGGCACACAGTCCTACTTTTCTATTAAATACAATTTTTTGCAAAATAATCATCTGAAAAAGAAACATCCAGACTGAAACAGGAAAGATCTGAAAAAAGGTGAGATTCTGGTGGCTGAGAAATGAGCATGAGGAAAAAGCATGCCCCTGGGGGTCCACTCAGGTCCAGGGGACAACAGGTGATGGTGATAATAAGAAGTGGTTGTTAACTGTTCCTACATAGGATGTGCTGCTCAAAACACATTTTTAACATTTTTGACAACCTTAAGAGATAATTACAGCCGAGCACAGTGGCTCATGCCAGTAATCTCAGCATTTGGGAGGCCAAGGCAAGCAGATCACCGGAGGTTGGGAGTTTGAGACCAGCCTGACCATCATGGAGAAACCCGTCTCTATTAAAAATACAAAAAATTAGCTGGGCATGGTGGTGCATGCCTGTAATCCCAGCTACTCAGGAGGCTGAGGTAGGAGAATCACTTGAACCCAGGAGGCAGAGGTTGCGGTGACCTGAGATCGCGCCATTGCACTCCAGCCTGGGCAACAAGAGCAAAACTCCATCTCAAAAAAAAAAAAGAGAGATAACTACTATTACTTCCACTTTACACATGAGACGAGACACAGGGACATTATATAACATTTCCTGGGTTCCCAGCTTAATTTTTTTTCCCTCTCATTAAGCACACACAATTATTTTATTTTTATTTATTTATTTTTTATCTGTAGGTTACTCAGCTTTAAATGGAACTTCCCAGGGTCTTTCACGAAGCATACAACAATTTTGACTGATTTTATCTGCTCACAAGAGGGGTGGGGTGGTCCACACTGGCTATTTGCCCCTTGTCCCAAGGTCTAACAGTGTCAGCCGCTGATCTCTCCAGCTGGCTGGGAACCTATTCACAGTGATTCTCAAACTTGAATTGTGAGCTTTGTAAACTGTGTTAAGTACACATTCACATTCCAAAGCTCCGGCCCTTCCTCCCTTGGATTCTGTTTCAGTAGTCAGAAATGGAGTTAGGAGCCATTTGTAACAAGGTCTCCTGGGAATTGCTATATAAGCAAGGATGATTGAGGCAGTGTGGGTTTGGAAATTTCTACTGTAAGGAGACTTGAAGCCAAGTAACCAGAGATTGCTGCAGGCAGCTGGAAGAGGAAGCACGGAAGAGGGGAGCCTCATCCATCCTGGAGCTGGTGGGTGTAAATGCATTTAAGTTTTACTTTTTAAATACATACATATGCACAGAAATGTATGTGTGTACATGTACATATGTATGTTCAACTTTCATAGACAATGCCATATATGTACACACACACATACATACTTACAGTCGATCCACATTAGTCACAGATTCTACATTTGCAAAGTCCCCTACTCTCCAAAATGCATTTGTAACCTCAAAACTGAGTATTTGTGGTGCTTCTGTGGTCATTGGCAGACATGTGCAAAGCCGTGAAAAATGTGAGTTGCCTGACAAGCAGTTCCCCGCCAACGTCAAACAAGGCAAGGCTCTTTCTCTTGTTCCAGCTTGCACACTACACATATGGTCTCTTCTTGGTCCACTTAGTGCCACATTTTTTGCATTTTGTGCTTTTGGCTGATAATTTTGCTTTTAACGTGGCCCCAGGCATAGTGCTGATGTGCTGTCTAATTGTTCCGAAGTGCAGGAAGGCTGTGATGTGTCTTTCAGAGGAAACACACTTGTTAGAGAACCTTCATTCAAGCATGAGCTACAGTGTTGTCCAGTGTTTGAGGTGCCTTTATGGGACACAGCTACTGCTGCTCAAGGTGTGGGCAGCGCCTCCTTCCTGCATTCATAGCTCCAGGTCTGTTCAACTTCAGTGGAACCTGGTGAGCCCTGCTCTCAGCAGGCTGAGCTTCCAAGGGCTCTGTGGCCACATGGGGCCTTCCCTGTACCCACAGAGAGTAGCAGGGAGCTCTTCTTCAGCCAGTCGTGCACTTTAATTCATGTGTGCCTTTTTCAGAGCAAATATTTCAAGGAACTTAAGTTCATATGAAAGTGTTTTGAGTTATAGATGGGCAATGAATATGAATGTTCTTTCTGGGCTAAGCTGGTTAGAGAAATGTCAGCCACATGGAGAGAGCACCTCTGTCCTTGGGGACCAGCTGGGCTTTGCCATCCCTGTCAGGGCCAAGCCAGCATGCAGGAGGGGTGCAGGGAGCACCCTAGGCCCACTGGATAGCTGGCTACTGCTAAGCAAAGGGTCTCTGCAGGGAGCAGAAGGCAGGCTGTGAACTCTTGGCAATCCTCTCAATGTCCCTCTAATACACGGTTAACCTGCTAACAAAGTAGTTCTTGGTGTGACTATCAGGGATCCTCCATATTTTTGCTCTTGTGATCCTTTAAAAAATTATATACTCTGAGCTGAGACAGAAAGATCTTTCCTCTTTTTAGTTGAAATAGCTCAAAAGACTCTTGTTGTAAGAACGGTTTGGTGCTGTCCATTCTGAGTGATGGAGCAGTGGGGAGGTGTTGCTAAGCAACACTGCACATCCTTCCGAAGCCCATCATCTCCTGGCAACAGGCTGCCGAGTGCGACCCCCTGCTGTGGGAGCCACCACGGGTGCACTGCCTGATGCCTTTTTCACTCCCCTCTGTCCCAGGCATTCACTCTTGTGACAGCTGGACTTCTTGAGTGCCTACAAATCCCCTTACCAGGAACTGGGGATACAGAAATCCAAAGATGAGGCCTCTGCCTTCAGTGGGAGTCCAGCCTGGTTTAAAGCGAGATACAGAAACAAACAAAAAGCTGTACCATCTCAACAGTTGGCCTCAGAGTTCTTCATCAGGAGGGCACTGGCTTTATTTAGGAAACATCTTGATAAACTTCTGGAGCATGACAATGTTGTTCATGAGGGCACAGACGTTGTCAGAGACAGGGATTGGTGGTTGGAGTTCCTGAAAGAGAAGGCAAGAGAAGGCAGGACCTGCAAAGGTGGCCCAGCTATGAGAAAGCCTGGCTGGAGGACCGCTTTGAAGAGTGATATGGATTTTTAAGTGCTTTGCTTTTAAAAGTACCTCCGGTGACCCATAAAGCTTCAGTAAACATTCTGTGCCTCCCAGCAGAATTCTGTTCGCTGTAACCACAGAAGCGGTGATCAAAGAGAAAGGGCTCTGTTGGGTGCATGCCAGGGCAGAGGTCAAGGAAAAGCCATGGACAGGGACAAAAAACAGCTTGACCAAGGCTGAAAACTGGCACAAAGGCGACCTTGAGAACACAAGCCCCCTGCCCCCCCACATTCAGAGAAGCGTGGGGCAGGCCACTGACTCCTGTCTGAGAAGCTATGTTGTGGGATCTGAATGGGTCCTATCCAGGTCCGAAGGGTGGGGTGCCCCCACAGACTCCTGTCTGTCTGGTGACAAAAGTGAGCGGGGGAGCTTCCAGTTCTGCTTGGGAGTCAGGGAAAGGTACACAGAGGAGGTGATGCCAAGCAAACTCCCGTAGGAGGAGATGGGAGGAGGTGCTGATGAGAGGGCTCCAGCCAAGCAAAGGGAGCAAGGGCCCATCTGCCCATCGGGTGTCAAACCTCTGAACACAGAGAAGTTGTCATTTAGTGAGGTGTGGGGCAAAGGTAGAAAATCTCCGACATGACATCCCAGCTCGGAAAAAGACGACTATATTTTTTCCTCAAATTCAAATCTCACACCAGGATGGCCCTGCCTTCCTTCAAAAGTAGTGCTGTATCCAGAAATAGAGGATGGATAGATGGATGGATGGATGGACAGACACCAAAGAGAAACCCATTACTCTCTCTCAAGAAGATTGTCTAAGAGCAGAGCAGTCTCTGATGCTGGACGTGGCAGAGCTCACCAAAAGACTAAACTTTTCAAAATTCACACTGTGCTATCTGGCCTGCTGAGTCAGTTTGCAAAGCACTTGCGTTGCTAGTATCTGTCTTGCCTCCTTATTTCAGGGAGAAAACCACCTGCTTCTTGTCCCTGTCAGTGCACAACCCCTCCTTCAGCAAGTTTCGCGGCCTGTGGTGGCTGCCCCGAGGCGGCCTACCGGCTTCCCTGTGTCTGCCCTGCTTCAGTTATCTCAGGGTGCAGGCAAAGCCAGCCCTTCTACCTGGCAGTGCTGAATTGGGAAAAAGTTTGCTTAACAACACTGAGCAGCCCGCCCCGGGGACGGGTGCGTTCAATGTGTCTGCACCTGTCAGATACATCCGGCTTCTGCGTTCAGGACAATTACAGGGCACTCTACAAAATTACTTACTGAGTCAGAGGGGCCTGAGAGCACTTCCGTTGTGACAGTGGAGGTGGGCACTGGGAAAGGCTGCCCTTTAAAGGGCGACCGAGGTGCTAACGAAGAGCCTGGTTTCCAGGCTCACCCACACCTTCCAAGGATGTGGGTGGATGTGGAAGTCAGCAAAAAAGCAAGGGCTTCTTCCAGAGCATGGGCTCTGCTCCTACCAGCTGTTTGGAAAAGGCTTCTCATGAGCACTTCACACACAAAGCCAGACTGACGGATGTTATGAGGAGCCACCTTGCATGCTGTTGAAGGAATGAATGTGTGGACAGCATGGGTGCATAGATCCAGTCTTCCTCACTGACTATAGTGATCTCACGGATCCACATGCCCCTCTGTTCTTATAGTGTTAGATATAGTGAACCCCAAGTTTCTCTTCAAAGAATCACTATGTCAGTGTGTTCAGCTCTTTTATTCTTTACTTCTCTAAATTTTAAAGTTTAACTTCATTGTAGTTCTGTAGTTCCAGTAAACAACCTTCTCTAGGAGTTCTAATCAGTAGTTCACATCTGTTCCCCCTCCCCCAGGCTCATCCCAGTCACCTGCTTCATTCACCTGCTCCAGTCACCTGCTCTGGTCACCTTCTTTGACCTAGGTCACCCCTGGCTACCTGCTCTGACCTGCCCGTAAGCATCCTTCCCGCCAAACCACCCACCCTGCCATTCCAGCTCAGACCCCTGCTCTCTTTAAAATAGCCAATCAGGATTAGTCTAGCTTGTGCGGTCTAACCCTAGCCAATAGGGGAACAACACAGCGGAACCTCCGTCAGGCATAAGTACCCCTTCCCCTCCTTGTCCAGGTGTGTGGCCACCATTGCTTCATCCATGAGCTGCACCCTTCTATAGAATTAAAGTGCCTTGCTGAGAGGATTTATCTTCTAGTGCTATTTCTTTTGTGGCATCGAAATTTTATTATAGGAACCAAACAGTCCATTTCAGGGTGGAGCCTCACAACAGCTCTCCCGGCCTTCCCAGACATACCCCAGGGTGGGGACAGGAGTGTGCTCTAAGATAGGGGCCGCCTGGGGTTGTTCTGCTCCATAGTTGTCAAACAGACCCATCCTCAGCAGAGCAGCAGGGTGAGGAAGGCAAAGGAAGGAAGGAGGCCTGGGCAACTGAGGTTGCCATGGTTTTTGTCTCTACTTAGGGTCTGGCCTCTGCCTCTGCGGATTCGATTCAGAAAGTGGTGCTGTTAGAATACCAAGAAGAAAGATGTCTGTGGGAAATTAATTCACACTCATTGGACCTATATGCCAGAAGGCTGGCTTCGTTGTTGACAGTGGGAGGCATAAAGATGACCTTGCCTGTGAGCCCAGCCCGAGCATTTTGCCAAGCTGTCCTTCAAGTATGAAGGTGACAGACAAATATTCTCCAAGATCAGAGGCAGATAGCACCCCAATGCCCTTTAAAAATGTAGTTGAATGTCATAAGATCCTGTTTCCACAAAAAGTAAAAATAAAAAATTAGCTGGGTGTGGTGGCAAATGCCTGTGGTCTCAGCTGACTGGGAGGCTAAGGTGGGAGGATTCTGTGAGCCCAGGAGTTCAGAATTGCAAGGAGCTATGATTGCACCACTGCACTCCTGGGCAACAGTGAGAGACCCTGGCACTAACAAAAAAAAAAAAAAAAAAAAAAGAGGGGGGGGAGTTGAAAATGAAGTCTGGCCAACCAAGAGATGATGCAAAATAAGAAATGAAGTGACAGAGAAGCCATGGGGAAGACTGGTGAGAGAGATGACTCCATGTAAGCAAACAGTTAAAGCTAGACTATGGAAGAAATTGGGGTTTCAGAATAAAATGTAAATCTTGACAGTAGAAAGCTAGCAAACTCAGGGGGCTGAGGAGAGGAGAGAAAAGGAAATGTAAAGTGTTAATTTCCTTATTCATAACAAGGAGTTAGTAGATACCATCTGTAATTAAAACACATTTTAGGTGAGGCATGATGGCTCACGCCTGTAATCCTAGCACTTTGCAAGGCCAAGGCAGGCGGATCACCTGAGCCCAGGAGTTCAAGACCAGCCTGACCAACATGGAGAAACCCCAGCTCTACTAAAAATACAAAATTAGCCAGGCATGGTGGTACATGCCTGTAATCCCAGCTACTCGGAGGCTGAGGCAGGAGAATCGCTTGAACCCAGGAGGCAGATGTTGCAGGGAGCCGAGATCACGCCATTGCACTCCAGCCTGGGCAACAAGAGCGAAACTCCGTCTCAAAAAAAAAAAAGTAATGACATTAAACGAGTTCAGGGGAAAGCCAATAGGATGTGAAAGGTATTTGCAACATAATCCTAACAAACCAGTGAGAAAAAGGCAAACCTACCCAGAAGAAATAAATTAGGTGAAAGACTTGAATGGGCTCTTCATGAAACAGTATCTCAATCAGCCAATAAATATAAGGAAAGGTGCTCAACCTCATTAGTCTTCAGAGAAATGAAATTAAAACCACAAGAAGCTATGGCATCACACTTAGAATAGCCAAAATAAGGGTGGGGGGGAATCTGACAACATCGAGTGTAGACAATAGAGATCCCTGGAACTCTCATGCATTGTTGGTAACAGGGTAAATGGGTACTGCTGTCTGGGAAAACTGTTTGGCCCTTCCTCCCTCCATCCCTTCCTTCCTTCTACTCTTCCTCCCTCCCTTCTTCTCTCTCTTTCTTCATATCCTTCCTTCCCTCCCTCCCTTTATCCCTCCCTCCCTCTCTTCCTCCCTCTCTTCCTCCCTCTCTTCCTCCCTCTCTCCCTTCCTTCCTTCCTTCCTTCTTTCCTTCCCTCCTTCCTTCTTCAGGGACTCACAATGCTGCCCAGGCTAATCTGGGCTCAAGTGATCCTCTTGCCTCAGCCTCTCAAGTGACTGGAACTAGAGGCATATGGCATTACACCAGGCTGTTTGGCCTTTTCTGATTAAAGTTGAGTGTATACATCCTTTATGACCCAAAAATTCTACTCCTGGGTAACAATCCTATTAGACTAATACCTAACAAATGTATACATATGTATACCAAAACATAGACAGGAATATGCATAGCAGCATTATTTAGAAAAGCCCCAAACTGAAAGAATCCAAATACTCATTGGAGTTAAATGCAAAAATTGTAGCTAAAATGGAACAGTACATAGAAACAAAAATGAACAGGTATGTGCAATATTATTGATAATTCTCACAAAGACAATTTTGAGCCAAAGAAGCCAGACAAAATAATACTTAATTCCTTAAACATTTTTTTAATGTTTTATTATTTTATTTTATTTTATTTTTATAGAGATGGGGTTTCACCGTGTTGGCCAGGATGGTCTTGATCTCCTGACCTTGTGATCCATCCACCTTGGCGTCCCAAAGTGCTGGGATTGCAGGTGTGAGCCACCACACCCAGTCACTTAATTCCTTTTATAAAAAGTGAAAATGAAAAGATGAAAGTGGCTGGGTGCAGTGGCTCACGCCTGTAATCCCAGCACTTTGGGAGGCCGAGGCAGGAGTATCGTGATGTCAGAAGTTTGAGAACAGCCTGGCCAATATGGTGAAACCCTGTCTCTACCAAAAATACAAAAATTAGCCTGGCATGGTGGTGCATGCCTGTAATCTCAGCTACTCAAGAGGCTGAGGCGGGAGAATCGCTTGAACCTGGGAGGCAGAGGTTGCAGTGAGCCGAGATCGCGCTATTGCACTCCAGCCTGGGCGACAGAGAGAGACTCTGTGTAAAAAAACAAACCAAAACAAACAAACAAACAAAAAACCCTAAAAATTATTGCAAAATAAATACATCTGTACAACCTTTACTTAGGTCACTTAGGTCAGTAGAACATTGCCTGCATCCAAAAGCTCCCCTTCTCTCCCTGACAAAGCAGAAGTCTTCCTAATCATGATTCCCTCCTTCTTTCCAGAAGTATCAATTATCAATGTTCAGACTTTTTCTTTTTTTTTTCTGAGACAGAGTCTTGCAGAAGAAGAAGAGGAAGAAGAAGAGGAAGAAGAAGAGGAAGAAGAAGAAGAAGAAGAAGAGGAGGAGGAGGAGGAGGAGGAGGAAGAAGAAGAAGAAGGAGAAGAAGAAGAGGAGGAAGAAGAGGAAGAAGGAGTCTGAACATTGATAATTGATACTTCTGGAAAGAAGGAGGGAATCATGATTAGGAGGACTTCTGCTTTGTCAGGGAGAGAAGGGGAGCTTTTGGATGTAGGCAATGTTCTATTGACCTAAGTGACCTAAGTGACCTAAGTAAAGGTTGTGACCTAAGTGACCTAAGTAAAGGTTGTACAGATGTATTTATTTTGCGATAATTTTTAGGGTTTTTTGTTTGTTTGTTTGTTTTGTTTTGTTTTTTTACACAGAGTCTCTCTCTGTCGCCCAGGCTGGAGTGCAATAGCGCAATCTCGGCTCACTGCAACCTCCACCTCCCAGGTTCAAACGATTCTCCTGTCTCAGCCTCTTGAGTAGCTGGGATTACAGGCGTGCACCAAGCCTGGCTAATTTTTTTATTTTTAGTAGAGACAGGGTTTCACCATGTTGCCAGGCTGGTCTCGAACTCCTGACCTCAGGTAATCCACCCGCCTAGGCATCTCAAAGTGCTGGGATTACAGGCGTGAGCCATCGTGCCCGGTCTTTTTTAGGTTTTTACTGTTTATTTATGACAAATATTCCACATCCATGATTCTCTCTAGTCAAAAGTTATTTAGTACAATCCGTTGGCCTTGGCCAGTCAAAGAATGGAGTCATGTGACACCCATCCTGTGAATGGCCACACAGATAGCATAGATTTTAAAGTGGCTGTTAAACTTGCCTGCGACCAGGCTGGGCTCAGTGGCTCACACCTGTAATCCCAGCACTTTGGGAAGTGATGCAGACAGATCAACTGAGGTCAGGAGTTCAAGACCAGCCTGACCAACATGGAGAAATCTCCTCTCTACTAAAAATGCAAGATTAGCCAGGTATGGTGTCACATGCCTGTAAACCCAGCTACTCAGGAGGCTCAGGGAGGAGAATCACTTGAACCTGGGAGGTGGAGGTTGCAGTGAGCTGAGATCACACCATTGCACTCCAGCCTGTGCAACAAGAGCGAAACTCCATCAAAACAAACAACAACAACAAAAAAACACCTGTCTGCGACCTCATCAACCTAGGCCTCATCCATCTGGATCCATTGGTGGTCCTTGGCATCAATGATGCAGTTTCAATTGGACCATTTCCCTGGCACATACAGGTCCACGAACTCACCAGCATCATTCTGCATCTCTAAGCTGCACCTGCTGCCACCACTCTGCATGAGCAGAGAAAGCCATTTTGTGATAATTATTGCATTTTCGATTTTAATTTGTTCCCAAGCTGGTAGCATGTATGTAGGCTGCACTTTCATAAAAGTTTTTTGATAATAAGTTTAAAAAGTAGAACTGTGATATCTCATTTTGGTATAATTATTTTTCTCTATGTGCAGGTAAGCATTTTTTTTTTTAATATGGAGTTTCCCTCTTGTTGCCCAAGCTGGCGTGCAATGGCATGATCTCGCCTCACTGCAACCTCTGTCTCCCAGGTTCAAGCAATTCTCCTGCTTCAGCCTCCCAAGTAGCTGAAATTACAGGTGTCTGCCACCACACCCAGTTAATTTTTGTATTTCAGGGAAGGGGTTTCATCATGTTAGCCAGGCTAGTCTTGAGCTCCTGACCTCAGTTGATTCACCTGCTTTGGCCTCCCAAAGTGCTGGGATTACAGGAGTGAGCCACTGTGCCCACATTGAGAGATTTTTATAAGGATCTTTGCTAAGTATTCATAAAGGTTCTTTCTGGATGTTAACATTTAAGGTGAGTTAAAATTCATATTATTGTTTTAATTTCTATAATGTATGCATTATATCTACAGAAATTGAGCAATGGCATTTTGCTACAAAATAAAAATACCTTGTTCAATGGAAGGATGGGTGAAAACCAAGAGGTATTAGAAGAGAAATAAATGTAATTAGGGCTGCCCAGCAACAGGACAGAGCAGTCTGCTTTATAAGGGAGTGATCCACTTGCTTTGGAAGTACCCTGACAGAAGAGAATGAAGGGCTGTCTCCGCAGAGATTTCACCCTGTGCATCCAGCCCTGAGTCCATGCGTCTGATGCCATGACTGTGCTGCAGCTGGCCACAGTCCAGAGACATTTGGGAGGCACTGGTCTCATTAGAGCCTTTCACTCAAAGCCAACTGGACAAGGGGTTATTTCTGGAAATGATTCCTTGACACATCTGTTCTCTTTGCTGACGTGTAGATTCTTGTTAGCCTCAAACAGAGTGGCTGTTCCCTTTAATTTGGGTGTTCTATCAACCTTCTCACCTTTCGCCTCAAGTGTTCCTGGCCTTAATTCAGGCTAAATTAACTTCTGTTTATATAGTTTTTCTGCAATTTCTGCAGACATTCCAGCTATAATTCCATTTTATCTTCCTACTATAGTTATGAGTTTCAGCATTGCCATGAGCTCTGTGTGTGATCAGTAGGGGGATTTAAAATGATGATCTCCTTTTCAGCTATTTAGCAAACTATGAGGTGCTTGCTCTATGCAAGAGCACAACTCAACATTGGGTATACACTAGAAAGAAGCCCATAGGAGTAGGAATTTTAATCTGTTTTATTGATCTATTTTTAGTACCCAGGACAAGAAGCAGGGCACAGTGGGTGCTCAACCATCAATTGCTGAAATTAATGCACGAATGAATGAAACACCTTCCTTGCTCTCGAGGATCCCCAGCTAGCGGAGGAGATAGACGTACACTTAAATAGAGATATACAAGGAACAGAGTACATGCAAAGTGCTGTGAGAGCCCACAAGGGGGAAGAAAAAGGTCTTTGAGGATTAAGGAGGATTTTGGGCTGGGCTCTAATGAATGAATATGAATAGGATTTTCACAGAATGAGAAATCGGTGGAAGCATTTCAGGTAGAGGGACTACCCCAAAGTCAGAACGTAGTACCTTCAGGGGAAAGCTAGTTGTCCAAGCATGGGAGAGGGAAGGACATGGGGTGGGGGTAAAGCAAAGGAGAGATTGTGCAGGTTGAATTGAATGATGTTCCAAGAAACTTAGGTGGGGTCCATAGATGACAGGTGGGAGCAATGAAAGGCTTTTGATCAGCCAAGTGTTAATATCTATTTTGGAAATGGAGCACTGTGGCAATACAGATGCTCTACTTGAGAAGAACCAGATTGGAGGGCAAGGGATCATTAGGGAGCCATGGCAATCAACAAGGGAGAAGGTGGTGGGAACAGAAAAGAGGACAACTTTGAAAACTGCTTTAGTTCAGATCCTCTGAGAAGCAGACACCAATGAGGAATTAGGTTTAAATGCAAGAGATTTATTGAGGGAAACACCTGTGAAATCTAGATGGTGAGGCCAGGCACAGTGGCTCATGCCTGTAATCCCAGCACTTTGGGAGGCTGAGGTGGGTGGATCACCTGAGGTCAGGAATTCGAGACCAGCCTAGCCAAAATGACAAAACCCCATCTCTACTAAAAATACAAAAACTATCCAGGCTTGGTGGCAGGCACCTGTAATCCCAGCTATTCAGGAGGCTGAGTCAGGAGAATCCCTTGAACCCGGGAGGCAGAGGTTGTAGTGAGCCGAGATCACACCATTGCACTCCAGCCTGGGCAACAAGAGTGAAACTCTGTCTCAAAAAAAAAAAAAAGAAAAAAAAAGAAAGAAATATAAAGGGTGAACCAGACCGTTGGGAGAGCTTTCAGACTGCAAGGCAGATCTGACCTTGGTGAAGGAAAGAAAAGGAAGGAAGGAGGGCAAAGGAAAGGCTCAGACCCAATACAGACCTAAGAAAGTTCTGCCAGGTGATGGGGAGTTCTTGAGCCAAACTCTCCCTTGGAAAAAGTCCTGCGTGTGGCAGAAACAGGTGTGTGCTCAGTCATGGGCTGGAAAGGGTGGTCTGCAGGCAGATACAGAGACAGACTCTGAAGGGCAGTAGCTGGGGCCTTCAACCAATTACAGTCCTTGCAGCAGAAGCCGCGAACTGTGCGTCTTTACAGCCACCACCAAAACTTATTGGAAGATGGATGTAGGAAAGAGGGAGAAGTTAAGCTTACTCAAAGTTTTGTAGCTGGGCATCTGGATTGGTGATAATACCATTAACAGAGGAAGAAATAGAGTAGAAGGAGCAGGCTTTCCTGGGGACGTTAATGAGTTAGACTTTGAACAGGTTTAGTTTGAGGTACTTGTGGGGCATCCAAGGCATATATCCTGGAGACAGCTGAAGGTCAAGAATAAATGCAGCAGACTTCTAGCTACACACTGCGCCCCATGTCTTGCACTTTCTAGGCCCACCCCTGTCTACCTTTTCCAGTATTCCTTACAGGTAGGTGTGGCCATATGACTGATCTCCACAGTGGAATATAAGCAAAAGCATGTAACACTCCCATTCTGGCCCTTAAAACCTACTCACGCCCCCTCATGCCCCTTCACCTTCCATTAGTCTGCATTGACGGGACAAACAGAAAGCTACGTGTTAAAGGTGGCAGAGCTTCCATAAACCTGGGTCCTTGAGTGACTGCATAGAAGTGAGTCCCTCTGCCCATAGCCTTGGGCTTTTTAGCTGAGCAGGAAACATATTGCCCTTGTGTTCAGGCCATTATCTATTTTATCACATCTCTGTTATAACTGATAAGCCAACCCTAACTAACCTCTCTAAAGTTGCCTAATTAGTACATTGGGGTCTGAAACAGAGGTCAAGGCTAGAGCTGTAACTATAGGAGTAGAAATAATCCAGGAGAAAGCCCAAAATGAGAGAAAAGAGCTTAAGACAGACACTCAGCTAGCACCTTCTCTGCACCCAAGGGCCAGATGGATCACCAGGACCCAGGGAAGGAAACCAAGACCTTAACCCAGACTGTTCGGAGGAGTTGTAGGTATTATCACTGCTTTCCCAAAAAGGAAAAGGAGGCTCCAAAAGATTTGGCTAAGGCCATGTGGTGGCAGAACCAGAACCAGCACTCTGTGGCTCAGGCTCCCAACAGCGATCAGCCCCTCCCTGGGCCACACCAGGACAAGTAGCTGCTCATCCAACATTCCACTTCTGCCTCCTCGCATGGGGACTACTTGACCCCTCCCTGTAGGCTCAGCTTTTCCTCCTTTTTGTTTTCTGGTGTTACTGATGCAGGGTATTGACTGAGTCATCCAGGTTCTTGGTGTTTTGAGCAAAGAATTAGACAAAACACACAAAGCAATGAAAGAATGAAGGAATAAAAGCAGAGATTTATTGCAAGGAAAGTAAACTCCACAGGCTGGGATCAGGATGCAGTAAGTGGCTCAAGAGAGCTGGTTACCGAGTTTTTTGGGGTTTAAATACCCTCCAGACATGTCCCATTGGTTACTTGGTTACACACTATGTAAATGAAGACTTGGCCTGCAACGAGCCTGATTGGTTTTGGGAGGTGACCAACGAGAGGCTGACGTGAAGTTACAAAGTTACGCATGAAGACTTGGCCCAACCAGTCTGATTGGTTGCAGGAGGGGACCAGTCAGAGGTACGTTACATTTTTCATCTGTGATGCAGTACAAAGGGAGTAACTTCTGATCCTTTCCTTACTTGGGTGTGGAGAAGTGGGGTTTTCCTTTTGATTCAGTTCTAGGAAGTCAGCACAAATCAACCTTAGTTCTCTGCCTCCAGACCCTATTCTCCTGCCTCACTGAGACCAATCCCAGCCTGAGACAAGACCTGAGAATGGGCCCCCATTTTTGTCCCAACTTTGCTATCTGGGCAACTGCTTATGCCTGAGACTGAGCCATAGCTGGTGCCCCAACTCTCATACCCGGTCAGGGCCTGGCTGCCTGGACCATCAGCCCTCCCAGATTGGAGATATGCTTTGCTGCTTTTCCCGTTCTAGGAATCGTGGGTTTGGGGCCTACAGACAGCACTCTCATTCAGGGCTCCTGGCCCTTTGGCCCCCTCAGTTAGAGTCCATACCTCATCTGGAGCCCCCTGCTGTTTTATGTTTATTTGTTTTCTTTTCTAACCTGGTAACTGTTTTTTCTCTGGCCCTGGGCTTTCAGATTTGTCTGCCAGACAAAATCTTCCTTCTGCTCAGCAGCTGCTGCAGGGACTGCTGAGCCCCAGCCTAGCCCACCATCTGTCCCACCCACAGCTGCTCTCACCATCCATGCGAGCCACTGACCACCTGCACTGCAGCCCCGGATAAATCACAGCACATCCCCCACAGGAAGACAGGGCTCTAATGGAGACGGAGAGGAACCCAGGCCACGGGGGTGCTGTTATTTGAGTTTATTTGATTTTCCTTTTTTTGTCGTTTTTTCGTTTTTGTTTTTTGAGACGGAATCTTGCTCTGTCACCCAGGCTGGAGTGCAATGGTGCGATCTCGGCTCACTGCAACCTCCACCTCCCAGGTTCAAGCAATTCTCCTGCCTCAGCCTCCCGAGTAGCTGGGACTACAGACATGCACCACCATGCCCTGCTAATTTTTTTCTATTTTCAGTAGAGACAGGGTTTTGCCATGTTGGCCAGGCTGGTCTCAAACTCCTGACCTCAGATGATCCACCCGCCTCAGCCTCGCAAAGTGCTGGGATCACAGGCATGAGCCACCACACCTGGCCAGAGTTTACTGATTTTCTTAACTGATTTCTGTCTTGGAATATCACTGATGTCATTTGCCAATCTCTGAATAGTTTTAATAAGATCCTTTCCCCTGACTCAACCTTGTTCTGAAAGGATCTTATCTCCAGATATCATGATGTCTGTTTAAATAAAAAGAGAATGTTGTGGTTCTGATTTATACCTATTGAAATCATTACATTGAGGAAAAAAGTGAGAATCAGCTTCTATACTGTGAACTCTGATGTGGGTTAATTTCAAAGTTATGAACTTGGGGTGAGATCCCCACATCAAATAACTATTATAATAACAAACTCAGGCTGGGCACCAGTGGCTCACGCCTGTAGTCCCAGCACTTTGGGATGCCAAGGCAGGTGAATCACTTGAGGTCAGAAGTTCGAGACCAGCCTGGCCAACATCATGAAACCTTGTTTCTACTAAAAATACAAAAATTAGCCAGGCATGGTGGCATGTGCTTTAATACCAGCTACTGGGGAGGCAGGAGAATCACTTGAACCTGGGAGGTTTCAGTGAGCTGAGATTGTGCCATTGCACTCCAGCCTGGGCAACAAAGTGAGACTCTGTCTCAAAAAAAAAAAAAATACCTCACCTAATTCATGCCTTTGGAGCTTTTAGTCAATTCAGTTCCCTCTGGGAATGTATTGCCTCCTCCCCCTTAAAAGATATCAATCTTATTCCTAGTTAAATGCAACTGAGGAATTTCTAGCCAACTTAAACTTCACTCCAACTTAAAATAAATATTATGCTTTTATCATTTTCCTTCTATGAGAATATAGAAAACGTGATTGGGAGCATCCTAATTCTGCTTCACAAACAGCTGTCCGCCATGTTTTTGCTTTTTTTTTTTTTTTTTTATAAAGACGGGGTTTCACCATGTTGGTCAGGCTGGTCTTGAACTCCCGACCTCAGGTGATCCGCCCACCTTGGCCTCCAAAGTGCTTAGATTACAGGCGTGAGCCACCGCGCCCGGCCTGCTTTTGTTTTTTGAGACAGGGTCTCACTCCATTGCCCAGGCTGGAGTGTAGTGGCACAATCACGGTTGACTGCAGCCTCAACCTCCTGGGATCAGGTGATCCTCCCGCCTCAGCTTCCTGGGTAGCTGGGACTACAGGCACACATCACCAGGCCTCGATAGTTTTTCGTGTTTTTTATGGAAACCAGGCTTCTCCATGTTGCCTGGGCTGCTCTCAAACTCCTGTGCTCAAGCGATCTGCCTGCCTCAGCCTCCCAAAGTGTGTGTGGCATGTTGAAACGCAAGGATGTTGGCCTGTCCCCCACAGAGCAGAGTCAGTAATCATTGGGCACTCAGGTAATACCTCGGGTTGGGCTATTCATGAAATTGGGGAATCCAGAGGTTGTTTCTAATTGACTGAAATGACTTCATATTTCCAATCATATCATGGATTTTCATGGCCTGATTGTTGGAATAATGGGCCATAATATTGTCTCCAACCTATAGTTGGATTTTTCCCTTTTCCATTGGTGGCTGTTGATTTCTCCTATAAACCATCCTACTTCTTCTAAATTATTTTCTTCATCTTAGCAGAATCATAGTAGACCATGCTTCATCTACTCTGCATTTATCTCTTTCCATTCTCCAGGCCTTATTCTGCATTCACTAATGTTTTAGTTGAAGAAAACTCAGAATATTCACATGACGTTCATTAACACCACAGGGCAAATTACTTTTATAATTGCTAACTCTCATGTGGAATACATTTCAGAAATAATCGTATATAATAAGCACCTGAGCAACTCAGTCTGCGCTTCCTTTAGAATTTTAAGAAAAAGGCCAGGCGTGGTGGCTCATGCCTATAATTCTAGCATTTTGGGAGGCCGAGGCAGGTGGATCACCTGAGGTCAGGAGTTAAGAGACCAGCCTGACCAACACTGCGAAACCCAGCTGGGTGTGATGGCCCATGCCTGTGATCCCAGCTACTTGGGAGGCTGAGGCAGGAGAACTGCTTGAACCTGGGAGGTAGAGTTTGCAGTAAGTAGAGATTGTGCCTCTGCACTCCAGCCTAGGTGACAAAGCGAGAACTTATCTCAAAAACAAACAAACAAACAAAAACCCAGAATTTTAAGAAAAGGAGTTGTAAATTAAAAGAAAGACAGAATGTGGTTCCAATGGATGATATATACTTTACTCAGTCAAGAAATGTTTATCCAGCACCTCCTCTCAGAAAGGCTCTCTGCCATGCCCAGCTGGGATAAGGGGGATTGGCATGGCCCCTGCTGTGGCTCATGGTGCAGTAGTAAAGATACTGCAGATGCGTAAATTAGTGTTCTGTGAGCAGAATAGGATCATCCTGCTAAGGCAGATAAGAGAGCTGACTCCCCTTAGGAACTTTTAGGATTTGTGGAAATGACACTTGAACTAGACTTAGAGAATACAAATCAAAACTGACAGGTCTAGAAGGGCATTCCAAATAGAATTATCTTTGTTTTACAGTTGAGGAAACTGAGGCAAAGGGAGGTGAAGCTACCCAAGGCCAAGTTGATAATAAGTGGTAGACCAAGAATTTGAACCCTAAGCTGTCTGGTTCTGAATATGAGTTGCTTACTTTGTTTCAGTACACTTGTGCTTTCCCACAAGCTTCCTCATTTAACACAATGAGGTAGGAAAGATGTTCTTTTTGTTCGCAGGCCAGAATCTTTTGGCTTTAAGGAAGAGAGATAACACAAACAGTTCAAGTGACAGGGAGGATTTTGTTTTGTTGTTTCTGCTTTTGTTTGTTTGTTTCTGCTTTGAAATAAAGATACAGGGGCCTCTCAGAGACCCCAAGTGAAGGAACAGGGCAGGACCAAATGCACACTTGGCAGGTGCTGGCCCTTGACGGAGGCCTCGCTGTTTCCACAGTCTCCCCAGTCTCTGCCCCTCCAAGTCTGCTCCCCTCCCATCCTCTTCTTGTGCGTGAGTCACCTCTGGTTCTTCATCAGCTCATCCATGGCCCCCAAATTTTCCCAAACCCATGGAGATTCCAGGCCTTGCCCATTTTAATTCTTGAGTGAGAGACTTGATTGGACCAGTTTTGTTATCTGGACAGAGCCCTTCAAGGCCAGTCGCCTATCAACTGTGTTCTGATGTCCTCTCAGTTCCAGTGAACTATGGCTGAAGACCAGGCATAGTGACTCACACCTGTATTCCCAGCTACTCAGGAGGCTGAGGCAGGAGAATCATTTGAACCTGGGAGGCGGAGGTTGCAGTGAGCCGAGATCATGCCATTGCAATCCAGCCTAGGCAACAAGAGGGAAACTTCATCTCAAAAAAAAAGAGAGAGAGAGAGAGAGAGAACTAAGATCACCTCCTTTTACAAATTAGAGCACTCTGAGAGGTCACACCAGATTCCAGGGATCACCTAGCTGGTAAGTCGTAAAGTGCAAACTGTGTGCCCCATTACTATGCCAGATGTGTCTGGTCAGTCTCAGGTGTATTTCTGGCCCTGATTGGTTCCTAACTGGCATAACTCATGATCCCAGAAGCAATCCGAGGAATTCTGGGATTGCTTACCTATTTGAGCTTGAAAGCAGTGATGAGCTCTATCAATTCTATGACATCACAATGACTTAAATTGTCATCTTTGCCTTTAGTGAAGGACTAGTGAAAAGCAGGGCTTTGGGACATTAAAGCTGCTGCACTGGATAGGTGTGGCTTCTTTTTGTACTGGAGAGCTCATAATGAAATGGGGAAAAAAAGCTAAGCTCAGGGCCTTAAACTCTTAGCTGAAGTCAAGCCATGGCCAAAGAAATTGAGGATTTCCATGGTGGCCCTAACAACATTTTTTATTATATCACAAGCAGAGGACTAGATCCCAAACCTACATTTGCAGACTTCTAAATTACAAGATGAGTTCAACCTTCAGTCTTGTCAGGTCTCTTAAGGTTAGGTGGGGGAACAGAACCTTGTTAGTGGGGGTAGTGGAACCTGGAGATTGAGACAGAGACATTTGGATGGATTTGTATGAATCTGAGAATCTTGAACTCCAGATCCACCCCAACTTCCTAACCAGTGGAAATATCCCCTCCCACACTGTCTGAGTATACCATTCATTGCTCAAGGACCTCACCTGGAGTAATTGCCTTGCTAGGAAGTTCCTGTTTTCCTGAAGACTTATTAATCACCTCTGCTCATTACTTCCAGACCCATAGAGTCAGATCCATGCCTCCTGGGTCTATTCCCAGAGAACACAGCTTTCACGCCGAAGCAACTGCAAGACCTTGCTATTGGACTGGACTACATTTATCAAGAAGATTCTGGAGATGCGCACTACCTGAAGAGCTGGAAAAGGCCCTAGTGGTTGGTTGGTTTGATTGACTGAAACGTAGGCCCAACACTGGACTCCATTAAACAAAATAGGGAGGCTAGGACGTCCCTGGCACATTGTCAAAGAAGGAATTCAAAGATTTAGGAATATGAGAAAACTGAAAGGAAATTATTTTGTGTGAACCGCTTACCCACCACCTATCCCACCCAGGAGGACTCAGAGAACCCTTTCCGAAGGCTTTGGGAAGTGCTTTGGTGAGGGGAGGGCCAGCACCCTTGGCCAGCCCTGCGAGAATGACAGTGGGAGACTTCTGTGAAACAGGGTTTCGGATCCAGTGGGAAGGAAGAGAAGCTACAGCAGCGGTGAGCAGCCAGCAGCTCTGCAGCAGACAAGGGGGAGCTGTGCCTGTCATGCACGACAGGGGTGAATGACAGGGATCACAGTCACCTTTGAAATGGAACAAACTGGGGGAGGGAACAAAAAAAAAAAGAAATGAAACAAATTGGCACCTTCCTAACTTGGGACCTTCCTAAAGCATTACTTCATCTATAAAAGCAGAGAAATTAGGCCAGGCACAGTGGCTCATGCCTGTAATCCCAGCACTTTGGGAGGCCAAGGTGAGTGGATCATCTGTGGTCAAGAGTTCGAGAACAGCCTGGCCAACATGGCAAAACCACGTCTCTACTAAAAATACAAAATTAGCTGGGTGTGATAACACAGGTCTGTAATCCCAGCCACTCGGGAGGCTGAGGCAGGAGAATCACTTGAACCCGGGAGGCAGAGATTGCAGTAAGCTGAGATCCTGCCATTGCACTCCAACCTGGGCAACAAGAGGGAAACTCCATCTCAAAAAGAAAAAAAAAAAAGCAGAGAAATTCTAGGCTGATCAGCAGAAGCTGCCCTGAGTAACCACAAAGGGCAATTATTTTTCTTTCAATTTCCAGGACTTTGCCAGCTCACAGGGGCACTGATCCCTTGTTGAAGAGGAGCCAGGAGGCTTAGGAAGGAACCTTGAGTCCTGTCTGAAATAACATCATCTAGAAATCTTCCTTCAAGCCCTCCCCTAAAGGAGCCTCCTTACCAGGTTGACTGTGCATCTAGCAAAAGGAAACACTAAGACATTGGGGATTTATTGAACACTAAATATATATTGATGCTAATCTCTAGAAAGCCAAACACCTCTGTGTTCTACCAGTCGGAGAAAATCCATGGCTTCTTCTACAGAGATCAATAATTCAGGCTTTTGAGAAACCTCTCTGGCTTCCCACTGGCCTCTGGTAGACTGAAGGCCTGGCCGTGGGACACTGGATTGGTAGGTAATTCAAATTGTCCCCATGAACTGGGTGCTGTCTGACCTATCCAGCCACGTGGCTGTGCACATGCAGGAGGAATCCATCGTCCCATGAAACATGACTTCCTTCTTTTGCTGTGTAGGGAGGGGGCCCTTGGTCAGCGTGAAGTTTCTCAGGACACAGTGGTGGGAGACAAAACCTTTTTTAAGTCCATGGATAGTGGGGCTAGCAGAAGCACAGCAGGCAGGAGAAGCAAACCCGCAGACAGGGAGGTTGTCTAATGCAGTGAAGACGAATGCCGATGATGGAAGGGTCTCATGTGAGCAGCCCCCTGCCGTGGAGCTGCCACACACCACCTGCTCTCAGGAATGGTGCCGTTTATTCCACAGAAGATACTGTTTCTTCCACAGAAGACATTCATGGGGCCAGGAATCAAGGGGTGGAAATGGTAGTGAACCCTGTCATCATTACCTTGCAACTCATTTTGAGGTGAGCCCAGGGGTTGCTGAGACTTTGTCTCTCCCTTTGTCAGGAGAGGGTGTATGAAGGAGAAGTTGGTCCTTGCAGGAGTTAAATTTGTCGGACCACAAGAATGGATGCTGGGCAGCAAGGGCATGCTTGTGCCGGCTATTTATTGCCACTCTCTGCCCTGCGCCACTGGGGACTGTCCCTGCAGACTGCATTTCCCAGACTCCCCTGTCAGCTTCTCACTAGGTTATCGTATTAGTCCATTTTCATGCTGCTGATAAAGACATACTGGAGACCCAGTAATTTAGAAAGAAAAAGAGGTTTAATGGACTCACAGGTCCGTGTGGCCTGGGAGGCCTCACAATCGTGGCAGAAGGCGAAAGGCACATCTAACATGGTGACAGACAAGAGAGAATGAGAGCCAAGCAAAAGGGGAAACCCCTTATAAAACCAGATCTCATGAGACTTATTCACTACCAAGAGAACAGTACGGGGAAACTGCCCCCGTGATTCAATTATCTCCCACGGGCTCCCTCCCACAACACATGGGGATTGTGGGAGCTACAATTTCAGGATGAGATTTGGGTGGGGACACAGCCAAACCACATCAGTTGTCCCATGGGAGGCACTGGCGAGAGATTGGCAAGGAGGGAAATGGGACCCCTCCCTGGTCTCCCAGCTCAGGCAGCATCTCCAGCCGTCTCTTCTCAGCACGTTAGTTTTGCCACAGAAGGCCCCGTTGCCTAATCCTGGCTCACGTAAGTAGTCCTGGCTTTTGGACACCTTCACCTCCTCTTTTTGTCTTTCTGCCTTGGGAGACCAGTGGCTTCCTGCAATGACTAACCTCTGGGATGCCTTACCTTCCATTGTTTGCTGTGTCAGCTGCTGACTTTGTTCCTAATTCTGAGATTAAACTCTTATCTGTGTGGTGTAGGCTCCATGTTCCAAACCTGATTCATGCCGTGTGTGCTGGAGCCTCGCCAGAATGTATGAGGATGAGCCTTATGAATTTCCATCATCTCAGCGACTTTTGTCACCCACACAACACAAAGGAGCACAAATATCTATGGGTCAATTGAGAAAACAAAGTCACCCATATTACTGTTCCACGAGGAATGTCCAAAACTGAGACTGTTCTGGGAAACTTTAGGATCATTGCAGCCTCGCCCTCAGACAAGTCACAACTATTTTGCAACAAGTGGTTGCAGCCTAGAATTATCATTTCATTATGTCTAGTAAGACGTGCCAATGAGGGTGGGGCCGTGGCCTCCAGTGGGCTAACTTATTCTTGCAAAGGCTTTCCAAGATTCATTTTTATAGAAGTAGCCAATGTTTTCCTTTAAACACATCAAAAGCAAACTTTTCTTAAAGAAAATTTAAAAGTCAGGTCTTAAGAAAATGAGATATCAAAAATGTGAAACTTTCTCAATAGATAATCAAGGAAGTAATCACGTGCTTTACAAAATATATAAATATATTCTTTTTTTTTTTTTTTTTTTTGAGATGGAGTTTCACTCTTGTTACCCAGGCTGGAGTGCAATGGCGTGATCTCGGCTCACCGCAACCTCCACCTCCTGGGTTCAAGCAATTCTCCTGCCTCAGCCTCCTGAGTAGCTGGGATTACAGGCACGTGCCTCCATGCCCAGCTAATTTTTTGTATTTTTAGTAGAGACAGGGTTTCTCCATGTTGACCAGGATGGTCTTGATCTGTTGACCTCATGATCCATCTGCCTTGTCCTCCCAAAGTGTTGGGATTACAGGCGTGAGCCACTGCTCCCAGCCACAAAATATATTCTTCGGCTGGGCACGGTGGCTCACGCCTATAATCCTAGGACTTTGGGAGACCGAGGCGGGTGGATCACAAGGTCAGGAATTTAAGACCAGCCTGGCCAATATGGTGAAACCCGGTCTCTACTAAAAATACAAAAAAAAACTAGCTGGGTGTGGTGGCAGGTGCCTGTTGTCCCAGCTACTCAGGAGGCTGAGGCAGGAGAATCACTTAAACCCAGGAGGCAGAGGTTGCAGTGAGCCAAGATCTTGCCACTGCACTTCAGCCTGGGCAACAGAGTGAGACTCTGTCTCAAACAAAAAAATTCTTCATTTTAGGAAGGTATAAATTCATAATACCAGCCGGGCATGGTGGCATGTGCCTGTAATCCCAGCACTTTGGGAGACCAAGGCAGGTGAAACACCTGAGGTCAAGTTCAAGACCAGTATGGCCAACATGGTGAAACCCCATCTCTACTAAAAATACAAACATTAGCCGGGCATGGTGGTGGGCACCCATAATCCCAGCTACTTGGGAGGCTGAGGCAGGAGAATTGCTTGAACCTGAGAGGCAGAGGTTACAGTGAGCCAAGATCGCACTACTGCACTCAAGCCTGGGCGACAGAGTGAGACTCTGTCTCCAAAAAAAAAAAATCATAATACCTTTAAATATTAAATCCCTACAATAGATTTAAAGCATCATTTTCAGGAACACATCCTTCATATTAGAAAGCTTCAACTTAAGCTTCGTTCATTTAGTCTTCAGGACTTTAGTCATTGAGCCAATCAAACTACTCTAGTTTTGCAAACAATTTTTCAGTTTTGCTGTTATGGGCTTTGATGAATCTTGCTTTTTCTCATTCTTTAAATGGTTTGGTAATCGGGTGTTTATTTCCTAGTTCTCAATAAAGACTGTAAAATCATAAGTTTTAGTGAGCATTATTTCTTTTTTGTCTTTTTGGAGTGAAAGCAGTTATGGAGCATCAGGCCATCAACTGGTCCAGGTTTCTGTCACTATTATGACTGTAGCCGCCTACCTGGCTGTCCCATCTTTACCTGCAGCCCTCTCACCCCCAACCTGTCCATTCTCCACATGGCAGACCGCTATCCTCCTTTTAAGATGGAAATCAGCTGGGTGTGGTGGCTCACACAGGTAATCCCAGCAATTTGGGAGGACAAGGCAAGTGGATCACCTGAGGTCACGAGTTAGAGACCAGCCTGACCAACATGGTGAAACCCCGTCTCTACTAAAAATACAAAATTAGTAGAGGTGGCAGTCTGCCACCAGGCGTGGTGGCACATGCCTGTAATCCCAGCTACTTGAGAGGCTGAGGCAGGAAAATTGCTTGAACCTGGGAGGTGAAGGTTGCAGTGAGTTGAGATTGTGCCATTGCACTCCGTCCTGGGCAACAAGAGCGAAACTCTGTCTCAAAGGAAAAAAAAAAAAGATGTAGATCAGATGGTGTCTTTCTGCTGCTTAAAATCTTCCAGAGACTCCCACTGCACAGAGAATGTTATCCACAGATCCCTACCAGGCTAAGGCCAGCCAAGCCTCTTTCCTGCCTTTGAGTCCCCTGCTGTTGGTTCAGTGGTTCAGTGTTCGCATTCTTCTCCCTTCAGCTCCCAGCCCACACCAAATATTCCCACCCCAGGACCTAAAAGGTCACCATCCCTTCAGTGGGGCTGTGCCTCTCACGATCTCAACGAGGCCAGCGTTGGCCACTTGGTTCTTGCACCCTCTCTGTTTCCATCCTGTAACCCCTCCTAATGTGTGATTACTGCTAATTTGCCCACTTAAACTCGTTTATTTTCTGCCTCCTCCAACATACTTAAGCAGCACAAGGAAGGAATAGGATGTGTGATGCATCACCCGGGGCCAGGCATCAGTTGGCACTGAGTGAGGCAGCTAATGAGCATTTGTGGAATGATGCTTATTCTCAAATTCTTGGTCAGACCAGACTGCCAAAGGCTTTCAAGAAGGAAGGACATACAAGCAAGCCTAGTTTTGCTTATCTGGCTCTAACTTTGTGAATCTGGGGAGTGGCGAATGTCCTTTTCTCTACGCAAGAGGCTTTGACTTACATGGCTACACCCATTCCACAGGCCAGGGCCTGCAAAGCCTCTTCTGGTCTCCCTGTTGTAATTTCTCAGATGCTCCATTCACGATAAGGTGTGAATGACGATTGACACTGGACCTTAATGATTTCTGTTTCAGCATTCATGCATTCAATTCATCCAGTTAGAGAGGTGATGCAGGCCAGGCAGGATGTCTCATGCCTATAATCCCAGCACTTTGGGAGGCTGAGGTGGGTGGATCATTTGATGCCAGGAGTTTGAGACCAGTCTGGCCAACATGGTGAAACTCCACCTCTACTAAAAATGCAAAAATTAGCCTGACGTGGTGGCAGGCGCCTGTATTCCCAGCTACTCTGGAGGCTGAGGCAGGAGAATTGATTGAACCCAGGAGGCAGAGGTTGCAGTGAGCCAAGATAACACTCCATCCTGGGCAACAAAGTGAGACTATAAAAAAAAAAAAAAAAAAAAAGAGAGAGAGAGAGAGAGAGAGGGGTGATGTAGTCTCTGAAGCTGGAGGAGATGATCCAAACCCTGGCCCTGCTTGGCTCTCCAGTAGAGCTGTTGTAAGTATTAAAATGTTAACTTTGTAAGTGCTTTTAATAGTACTGGCCCAGAAAAAGTATTGCTTAAGCACTAGCTGTTTCTATGCAATCTAACAACAAATATTTATTTGTAAAAAATGGGACTCTACTGTAACATGGATGTGTAACTTATAGGATTGCTTTGGAGGTCATGATATTACAGTAAGATACTGTCTTACCCAAAGTATTTGTTAATCTGCATTAGTAAACTAGTCTTTATTAAGGCCCTGACATGACCCTTCTCCCCAGTGTCTAGGTCCTGGGGATGGTAGAATTATGAGCAAACAGATGCAGACACCCACCCTCAGGGAGCTTCCATTCTAGCAGAGAAGACAGAAATTAAAACATTCTTACACTATTTTTTTTGAGATGGAGTCTTGCTCTGTTGCTCAGGCTGGAGTGCAATGGCATGATCTCGGCTCACTGCAACCTTCGCCTCCTGGGTTCAAGTGACTCTCCTGCCTCTACCTCCCAAGTAGCTGTGATTATAGGCACATGCCACCCCGCACAGCTAAATTTTTGTATTTTTGGTAGAGATGGGGTTTCACCATGTTGGCCAGGCTGGTCTCAAACTCCTAACCTCAGGTGATCGGTTTGCCTCGGCCTCTCAAAGTGATTTTAAGAAAATACTGTTGTGAAGGGTTTGCTTTCATCAAAGCCAGGAAAGCAAAATGGTAATTCTCTTTTGGGTATAAGCAAAATGTTTACATAGAGAACAATACTAAAGGCCAGGCGCGGTGTCTCATGCCCGTAATCCCAGCACTTTGGGAGGCTGCGGCAGGTGGATTACCTGAGATCAGGAGTTTGAGAGCAGCCTGGCAAGGGCACTTACAGGCGTGAGCCATCGCTCCCGGCCTTACACATATTTAATTAACTAATTTTGGGGGAACTCATTTTAGTCTGGGGATCCAGGAAGGATCCCCTGAAGAAGTAGTGTTTAAATTGCAACCTGAGGTTTAGTCCATCAGGCTTTTTGCAGTTGCTTGGAATGGCCACCCCTGGTACAGCCCTTGTTACTTTCCACTTGGGTATGAGTCCATTAGCATCTTCCTTCTCTAAACTTTTGCATATATTGTGTGGATTTATGTAGAATCTGGTCATTGTCAATGACACCCCTCTAAGTTGTAGCGCTGTTATTAGGCCTCCACTATCCTATTTGACTCACCAAATTTGCCTCAAGGACTTTTTTACTCTAAGTAATAGCCAGTGTAAGAAATCTACTCATGCCAGGTGTGCAGCCACTTCATGAGAAAACAAACAGGACCTATAAAGTTGTTTCCAGGTTCTGCTCCCCATCCCATCCCCTCATCTCCATTCTCCTCTGCACATCTGCCCATGTTGTCCTTGAGACTGTTTACACAGCTGGTTACAGCCGTGCCCTTGCTTCCGAGCCAACATGTCTCCAGTATAGATTGGCTTCTCTGGTCCCAGTTCCCAATTCTTAAGCGAGATCTACTCTGCTTGGGACATCCGGGGTTAGAGGTTCAGTCCAGATGTCCTCAGTAGGGTCACGTCTGCAGATGAGACCTCCAAGGCCACACTGGGATAAAGGAAGGGCGTTTAAGCGAGGAGAGCTGTTGACTGGCTGACGCTTCAGAAAGGGTCAAGCACAGAAAACTGCGTCTCATCTACAGTATTTCTTCTAGGATTTTAAAAACTTTCGTAGAATGCTGAAGTAGTGAAAAAATACTGAAAATTTGAAAAGTAAGTTTATTAAAACTCCTAGTATTGTTTTCTTTTTTTCTTTTTTTGAGACTGAGTCTTGCTCTGTTGCCCAGTATGGAGTGGTGGTGGTGCAATCTTGGCTCACTGCAGCCTCTGCCTCCTGGGTTCCAGCAATTCTCCTGCCTCAGGCTCCTGGGTAGCTGAGATTACAGACATATGCCACCATGTCCGGCTAATTTTTTTGTATTTTTAGTAGAGACGGGGTTTCACCATATTGGCCAGGCTGGTCTCAAACTCCTGATCTCAAGTAATCCACCTGCCGCAGCCTCCCAAAGTGCTGGGATTACGGGCATGAGTCACCATGCCTGGCCTTTAGTATTGTTCTCTATGTAAACATTTTGCTTATACCCAAAAGAGAATTACCATTTTGCTTTCCTGGCTTTGATGAAAGCAAACCCTTCACAACAGTATTTTCTTAAAATCATTAGCCATTTATGGCTAGGCTTAGCAATTTGGGAGGCCAAGGTGAGTGGATCACTTGAGGTCAGGAGTTCAAGACCAGCCTGGCCAACATGGTGAAACCCCCATCTCTACTAAAAATAGAGAAAAAAAAATTAGCCAGGCATGGTGGCAGCCGCCTGTAATCCCAGCTTCTCAGGAGGCTGAGGCAGGAGAATCATTTGAACCCAGGAGGTGAAGGTTGTAGTGAGCCAAGATCATGCCTAGGTGACAGGGTGAGACTTTGTCTCAGAAAAACAAAAACAAAAAAAGGCCGGCGTGGTGGCTCGTGCCTGTAATCCTAGCACTTTGGGAGGCCAAGGTGGGCAGATCATGAGGTCAGGAGATGGAGACCATCCTGGCCAACCTGGTGAAACCTGGTCGCTACTAAAATACAAAAAATTAGCTGGGTATGGTGGCATGTGCCTGTAGTCCCAGTACTCAGGATGCTAAGGCAGAGGAATCGCTTGAACTCGGGAGGTAGAGGTTGCAGTGAGCGGAGATCGCACCATTGCACTCCAGCCTGGGGACAGAGCAAGACTCCGTCTCAAAAAAAAAAATATATTAAAGAACAGGGATCTGGGAAAAGAAAGAAAAAAAAATTATTAGCTGTTTACAAATACATGCAAACATGGGAGTGCATTACTCCTTTTGCCTCCAGCTCCATTGTGGTTGGGCATGTGCAGTGAGAGTCTGTCTGCATTTAAAATAGTAGTATTTCATTTGTGATGGATTTTTTTGAATTCATTTAATTTTTAAAAATATTGCATTAAAATATCATTTATCTGGATGACTTTTTGCCTTCTGCCCCCTTCCATTTTGCACCTGAGCTGAGCATCTCACACACCTGACCCTGGTCCTGGTCTGAAGCCAGAGCCACTTTCTGGGTGAAGTAGGTCAGCTCTCAGCTTACCGGTAAGGGTCAGTTGTTAAGAAACATTAAGTTGACCCTGTTCCCATGGCTCCTCTGTGGAGGATATCTTTTAGTTTGTAATTAATGGTAGGTGGGTAACAGCTGCCTACTTGGTATAGTCTTGAGTTATGAGTAAATATAAAACACCTGCGCATTAATAAGAATCACCTAAGAGCAAATAAATACTTGGATGAGAATCTGCTTGGGGCCTTCAGCCTGCAAAGCTGTCAGCCTCTGAACTCGCAGGCTGTTGGTCCCCTGGATAGATCCACTCTGCTGTTCTATCTGGGTGTTTGCCTCTCAATACCTTCAGTGCTGCCTGGGTGGGGGTCTCCCGACTGAGCTGGTACTTGGTAGTCAGTCACCTGGGAGAAGACCAGAGATAAAACCAACTAACAGAACAGAGCCTAGGTCAAGTGTATCGTTGCCTCAGAAGGACCAAATGGCAGAGGAGAGAAGGTTGGGGACAGCATGCCAGTCCCAGCCAGTGGAGCTCAGCTAGTGTCAGGCTTCAGGTTTTTTTTGACTTTAGCTCCCTTGAGTTCTCCCTGGTGTCTTTGTGAAGTTTTCATGAGCATTCCAGCCTTTTTTAGCTTTGTTGAGAGTTTTGTTCACACTCTAAGCATAGAGTTCAAAATGGGAATGACAAACCCGTGAGAGCCAGTATGTGGGTGACAGCCATAATCAAATAATCACAATGAAAACTCATGCTGGACTTACTGGGTGCAAGCACAGGTCTAGGAGCCTCATCTATGTTCACTAATTGTAACCTCCAAGCAGTTCTAGGTGGTAGGCACTAGTAATAATTATTTTTGACTGAGGAAGAAATTGAGGCAGAAAGAGGTTTGTCCACATATTGAAGTGATGTGTTCGGCATTCCAATCTAGACAGGCTGACTCTTGAATCCAGGCAGGGGACCCTGAGCCTGTCCCACCTCTCAGCAATACAAGCTTCAGACCATGTGGCAGCCTGAGCTTTCAGGCATAGCCAGGCTCAGTTTAGCACACCTTCCCGGACCCTGGAAAGCCTTCTTTCAGATGCAAACTTAGGAGGACCCGCATTTATTTCTGTAAGGTGTAGTTTTGCTTACTATTGACAGCAGCAATTGGCTTTATAGGCCAGGGGTGGTAGCTCACGCCTATAATCCCAGCACTTTGGGAGGCTGAGGTAGGCAGGCAGATCGCAAGGTCAGGAGATCAAGATCATCCTGGCCAACATGGTGAAATCCTGTCTCTACTGAAAATACAAAAAAACTAGCTGGACGTTGTGGTGGGCACCTATAATCCCAGCTACTCAGGATGCTGAAGCAGAAGAATCGCTTGAACCAGGGAGGCGGAGGTTGTAGTAAGACAATATCATGCCACTGCACTCCAGACTGACAACAGAGCGAGAATACATTTCTAAAAAAAAAAAAAATTGGCTTTACACAGAGAACAAAATCTCAGGCTGAAAGGGTGAATTTCAGGCATCTCATCAGGAATTTGGCCAGAAGGGGCTGGGTGCCCACTCTGTACCAATTCCAAGACTCTTTACTGTTCTAGACCAAGGTCACTGAGTTTACTTACTAAATGGAGGGGGATTTGCAACCTCCGATTGCTCTGTAAGCTAATTTACATTTTAACACCCGCCCTCCACTCGGTTGGCAACCAAGGCACCACAACAGCCATCAAGGAATTAAGTCCTTGGGCCCATGAAGGCGTGCCTGAGAAATAAAAGTGCTGTGGAAGAATTTTGCCAACAAGCCTAAGAGCAACCTTTCTGGCATGCACACTGACATTTAGGATCCCGCTGGCTTGTGAATCCTGGCATAGTTGCTGGGGGCCATACAGTGGAGAGGCAAACAAAAGCTGCTCAGTTAGCACTGCAGTGCTTTTCCCGGGGGTGGGAACTTGCAGGAGCAGACCAGCTAGGGAAAAGTCCCTGAAGTAGACAGCTTCACCAGAGTGGTTATTGTTGATGGGCCTTGGGGCTTAGGGTCTTGTGATCCAGAAAGCAAATATTGACAATCAGCTGGGGGGAGGCAGGGCAGAAAACAAAGTCCAGGTTTAGATGACAGCTCCCTTAAGGAAAGCAGAGGGCAGGCCACAGGCTGAAATTCCAGTCCTGGCCGCATCCAGGCAGCGTTGCTGTGACTGCCCTGGAAAGTGTTTCTCATGCCTTTGGGGATAAGAGAACACAGGAGCCAGTTCACAGTTCTGAACGAGGTTACTACAGAAGCCCACTTTCCCTTTTTTTTTTCTGACTCAGAGATATTTTGCAGATGGTTTTTAAGCAATTTTTCTTTAGAGTCTGAAAAACTCCAATTTTAACACAAACTACTTTTCTTTAAGGATATTCTCTACCTTAGTGATCTGATAAGAGGTCAGGGTTTTCAATACCATTGTAACTGCCCAAGGGGTTCACCTTGCCCGCGGCCTAGACAGAGTAGATTCATCAAGTCAGGGGAATTGCATTCGAGAAAGAGTAATTCATGCAGAGTCTGCTGGGCAGGAGACTGGAGTTCTATTATTACTGAAATCAGTCTTCCCAAGCATTTGGGGAGCATAGTTTTTAAAGACAATTTGGTGGATGGGGTAAGCCAGTGAGCCAGGAGTGCTGATTGGTCAGAGATGAAGTTATTGGGAGTCGAAGCTGTCCCCACTAGGTGGGGGCCACAAGATCAGATGGGCCAGTTTACTGATCTGGGTGATGTCAGCTGATCCATCGAGTGCAGGGTCTGCAAAGTATCTCAAATACTGATCTTAAGAGCTGTATGGGTAAGGTCAGAATCTTGTGGCATCCGGCTCCATGACTGGAACCATAATTTCTAATCTTGTGGCTCATGTTAGTCCTACAAAGGCAGTCTAGTCCCCAGGCAAGAAGGAGGTCTGCTTTGGGAAAGGTCTGTCACCCTCTCCGTTTAAATTATAAACTAAGTTTCTTCCAACATTAATTCAGCCTACTCTCAGGAATGAACAGTACAGCTTGGAGTTTAGAAGCAAGATGGAGTCCGTTGAGTTAGATCTCTTTCACTGTCTCAATTGTAGTTTTGCAAAGCAGTTTCACCATCATCCAAGGGCTAATGGCTCCTAAACTTTATCCCAGCTCCAACCTCTTCCCTGAGTACCAGGGCTGGGTGTGTAACTATGGATTGACATTGGCACTTGGCTTTCTTTTTCTTTTCTTTTCTTTTTTTTTTTTGAGAAGGAGTCTTGGTCTATCACTCACTTGGCTCACTCCAACCTCCGCCTCTTGGATTCAAGCAATTTTTCTGCCTCAGCCTCCGGAGTAGCTGGGACTACAGGCCCACACCACCACGCCCAGCTAATTTTTGTATTTTTAGTAGAGATGGGGTTTCACCATATTGGCCAGACTGGTCTCAAACTCTGACCTCGTGATCTGCCTGCGTCAGCCTCCCAAAGTGCTGGGATTATAGACGTGAACCACTGAGCCCAGCCTCTTTTTTCTTTTTTTGAGACAGAGTTTCACTCTTGTTTCCCAGGCTGGAGTGCAATAGTGTGATCTCAGCTCCCTGCAGCCTCCACCTCCTGGTTTCAAGTAATTCTCATGTCTCAGACTCTGGGGTAGCTGGGTTTATAAGCGCCTGCCACGACACCCGACTAATTTTTGTATTTTTAGTAGAGATGGGGTTTTACCATGTTGGTCAGGCTGGTCCCAAACTCTTGACTTTAAGTCATCCACCCACCTCGGCCTCCCAAAATGCTGCGATTATAGGCATGAGCCTCCGTGCCTGGCCAATGCTTTCAATCTTATAACATTTTCCCTTCTGTGGTCATCAACACACAAGTGTGTATGTCTCACCTTCAAAACTGATATTCTTAGTTACCTTTCTATGTGCCCATGACTTTCCTACCCATCTAGGTTATAAATTACTAAGACCAAGAACTTTGTCTTGCACTTTTTGGCACACATAGCACCACAGTCCGTAGTAAGTGGTCAATAAATGTGGTTTATTTAAGTGTTAATAATCAGTTAAATGCTAGTGGTAGAGCTTTGAAAGCTTGGGAGGAAAAAGATGATGATATCTGAAAGTAAAGTTAGGAAAAAGAAAGCTGAACATTTAGAAGAATAAAGCATTACCTGGTGACAGCTTTCTGAATACTTTGGGCTTACAGGGCAACTCCTGTTCCCAGCTCTGCCACATCCTGGCTTCACAATCTCTTGGCAAATTGCTTTTCTTCTCTGAATCTCAATTTCCTTGTCTGTAAAATGACTACAAAATCACGCAGTATGTGGATTTCTTGTGAATATTAAAAGGGAAAGATTCTATGTGGGAAGATTCTGCCTTCTGACCCTAAGGCAGAATCTAACAGATATCAGCAGATTTCCTTCTGGACTCTAAACCAACTGTTGTTTCCTGCACATGCAAGGGGCTTTTATTTCCTGCCTGCAGCACGAATTCCGCCACTAGTGGTCAGTGGCCCAGCACATCATCTGCTGAAATATCTGAACTCCTTGCTCAGCAGCTATTACTCAGTTTTCTTTTTTAATCTTAATTCCCGTAATGCATTTCAAATAGCCAAAGCCGAAAGATTATTTGAGAAAGGAAGAGCCTATCACTGCCACTTACATGACTGACTAGAATACTGTCCCTTTATTCTCCATTCCACATGACTTATTCCAAATGTGATAAAGTATATTTAGCATAACATCTACCCATTTTAACCACTTTTCTCTTTTTTTTCTTTTCTTTGAGACGGAGTTTTGCTCTGTCACCAGGCTGGAGTGCAGTGGCACAACCTC